>JAOTQR010000086.1:10421461-10444062 GCA_025774065.1 Solanum ossicruentum
TTGAGGACTTTCGACTTCAAATAAAGTTTTATCCACCAAATACTTGATTCCACACTCCCCGCACCTCAAATAGATTACATTTAAGCTATATTTCAATCCCAACAATTTATCCCAATTGATAATTAACCTTAAGAATTTTCGGGGTTTAACAGATCAACAAGCTGACCTGCTTACCAAGGCACTTGGAAGAGCACAACATGAGTTCTTAGAAGGCAAGCTTGGATTATTGAATCTCTTCAATACATCCAACTTGAGGGGGAGTATTGAGAATATATAGTTGTGTGTATAGTCAAGATTGGTCAAAGTTGTTAGGAGAATTAATTGTTAGTTAAATACTTCAGTTAATTAACTAGAATGCAGTTAGAATAGTTAATTTGTTAGAGTGTATATACATGTACAGATTACATACTAGATACAGTGTACTTGTGTACACTATATATAATTGTACTATATCCAACTTGGGAAAAATAATGAGTAATCCCTAACTTTCCCAACTGCTCTCTTCTCTCTCAATCGATCCTTTCTTCCAATCGATCTTCTCCCTTCTTCAATCCCAAATTCCTTCAACATGCCCGCTTGAGGATATATTTGTACTTTTTTCAGAGGTTCTTTTGTCTTAGTTTTTCTTTTTTTTAAAAACAATATATATTTAATAACCGTGACAATCTAATTTAAACTATGATAATTAACAACTTAAAAACATTTAAAAGACATGTGAAAATATTGATTGAGTTTTAAAATTTTGTCGATATCGCATAAAATGGAAGAGAGAAAGTAATGTGTATTTGAAAATACTGTAAAAAAATGATAAATCTCAATAATTAATCTTAAAAGACATGTAAAAAGAAATTGATTGAGTCTTAAAATCTTGTTGCTGCCACATAAAATGGGACAAAAAAAGTAATATGTATTTGAAAATAACGCAAAAAATAATGTAAATCTCAATAATTAACAGTTTAAAATATTTAAAAAACATATAAAAAGTTCGATTGGCTTTTAGAATTCTATTAGTATCGCATAAATTGAGACAAAGGGAGTGACATATATTATTTAAAATTACGTAAAAAAATTTGTAAATCATAATAATTAATAATTTTAAATATTTAAAAAACATATAATTGATTTTCGAAATTCTGTTACTGCCACATAAATTGGGGCAGAAGAAGTAATATGTATTATTTGAAAACTACTTTAAAATAGTATAAATCAAATAAATAATAATTTAAAATATTTAAAAATTATATTAAAATTATTGACTCTCTAAATTTTATATGAATCACATAAATTTAGAAAGAAAAATAATATATATTGAATCTCGTGTCACGCATGGACTTTGTCACTGGTAATAAAGATGTTATAATCTTACTTTTGAAAACTTTTTGTTTAAGCCCTTGTTACTGAGAAAATCAACATTTTTCTATAGACAATATATGTATGTGTGTGTGGAAAAGAATTTCTTTTAATTTAATCGAATGTTACTGTTATGCCGAAAAATGATCGACTTTAAAAAATTGAAAATTAATTTAAAAATCAATTAATTTGAGAAAAAACCAATTTTTTCAAAATTCGAAAGAAAATTAGAGTCGCCACCTAATTTTAAGGATAATTAGGAAACCAATAAAATATTTTTTAAAAGACCTAACAGAAAAATCTTTTAAAATCCAGAGAAAGGGTTCGGGTTCACATTTCCACTTCGAGAAGGTTTTACGCACTCGAAATGGCCGCTAAATGCGGTTATCCGGCGATTAAGTGTTTGACTGACTTTGAAAATATTTGTTTGACCTGAAAAAATTTGACTGGTTTTAAAGATTGATTAATTTTGAACAAAATATATTGTATTGAAAGAAATTGATAAAAACTTAAAAGAATTTAATTGACTTAATCAATTGACTAAACTTAAATATATTGACTATGCTTAAAAATGGATTAAATGCAGAATCATTTTTTTAATTATTTTATTTATTTTTTATGCAAAACTTTTTTTTTATAAAGTAAAAGAAATATAAATGATTTTGACATACTGGGAACTTAATTAGATTGAAACCAAAGAGAAAGCAACATGTTAGCATCCAAACAAATACAAATATAAAATAAACGAAGAGAGTTGACAATTTCGGGCCTTTAACCCGTTTAAATATTTATTGCCTCTTTTGGGCTTTTTCCTTGCGCGATTCTTGCTCCTGGAATTGGGGCTGACTCGACGAAGAGGAAGTTTGGGCCTCCATGGCCCAAGGGCTGCAGAATAGGGAGTCCAAAATGAACTCGGAGCATCATTCATGCAAGAAAATAAAATAAAGATTAGTATTCAGAGAACTGTTCCAAATGCAACATGTAAGTAATTAAAGATTCAATCAATAACTGCAGTAGTGTCTCAAAGTTGGCTGAAGGAAGAGAGAAAACAAAACATAAACATAACTCAAGCATAAAAGAAGCATGTCAAGGCTTTTTATTACTAACAAACTGAGAGACTATCGACACAAAACCAAATAGGTGGTGATAGCAACAAAGCAAGTAAGAAATAATGATCAAAAAACATATGCGAAATTTAAAAAAGGAATACATAAATCCATGACAGTGAAATGTATCTCACAGAGGTATTCTTCATTTCAAAATATTGCTCAGTGCGACTAAATATGATTTTCAAGAAAGTATAAAGTCCAGGAAAAGATGTGCAGGTACAACAGAGGCGAAAGAAGAAATTCTAACAAGCATGCTTGGAATTCGAATCTGAAACCCAAACAACCAATTCACACAAGGCCCTACCTCTACATCACTTCAAAATCTGCATAGATCTTTAAGAAAACTTTGCTACTTGTCTACTGAGTAACCTAAGTTGCAGGCTCATTATTTAGCATCACATACACAAAAAGAGTAGAATGAAACAGCAAGCAATTTTAAGGTTGTGGATTCAAATTCCCAAACATGGTCTTCAAGAACAATTCCTACTCAGAATGCAACAACAATGTAACACATGCCTTGCATGTAACAACGACCACTCAAGATCAAACCGTCAACAACTGATTTACTATGTAAAAATATAAGCTAGGCGATAAAATCATATCCTTCTTGAGTACAATAGCCTTTAAGTCAATATAACTTTATCAACTTAACAACTAAACTGATTTCTAGAGGTAGAGTAGAGTTTGATTGACCCAAACATTGTGGACAAACTCACAAACCATTCAGTCGCAGGCAGAACACTCAACACACTTCAGATTATTGCATGCGAATTCGGGTAAGCCATCATATGCACGAGGTACAGACATGATAAAAAAAAGAACATTGCTAAGGAATTACAGGAGGACAAATTGCTAAGTGAATGTTGAACACTTTTAAGACTGCCAACTATACATCAGATTCTTACTCAAAATTCTACTCTTATTTTGATAAGATATATTCGACTCTTGAAACGAAAGTACTTTTTGACACACAACAATGGAAACTTGAATAAAGCTTCAAATCAGTGAACCTTAAGGAAAAAGGGCAGCAGATAGATTCGACTTAATTTACGACGAATGTGGCAACAATCAACACATTCCACAGAAATAGGAAAACTTTAACCATCCAGCATCACTATTCGCTTAATGGAAACACTCATATCCATTAATACTCAACTAATAGGTACTCAAAGATCAATACAAACAGCATGCCATATTCAGACAACACAGAAAACGAAACGTTACTACATAATCAAATTCGAGATTAGGAATTTGAATGAGATGATAAATATGACCTTCTGAAAACCATCTTATCAATTAATAACAACGATATTGTAGCATCAACTCGTCAACACAGAGTATTTTCAGTCAGCACAAAACTCAACACAAATATGGAACATTTTGAAATAGCTCCATGGTTTTTTCGGCGTATGACGTTTAAACGAAACTGAGATAAGCGAAACGGAGGCGTTACCTTTCTTGGGGTAGCGAATTAGGACGACGAGCTGAGCGAAGCTTCACTACCACCAAAGAATTCTGTCTACACCCTTCTCGACCGAGAATCCTCAATTCCAGGACTTTCAAAATCAAACAAGTTTCTGGAAAATCGGTTCGAGGGTATATGGACCAATCGGGCTTGAAAATCAAGAATGGCTATGAAATTGAGAAAGCTTTTGCTGGTTTTCTGAGGTTTCCAACCGCTTCGAATTGATGACTCCCGTTTTTCCGAGGTTCTCCACACACTCTGGAGCGAAGAGGGAGAGGGGATTTTATATCTCCCAAAATTAGAGTCAATCCAGTAAATTAAGGATCATACTTTGAATTTTAAACTCAAAATCCTCATTTTAGGCAAGAAATCGTTGGGATTTTGCAAAATCCTCAATGGACCTTCACTTTCATCCGTTAGATTGAGAGCAAGGACGATGGACGGAGCAAGATTGGAACACGTAGAAGGAAAGAGACGTTGATGGGGAGGAAAACGTTGAGAATTGGGATTTGGTCGCGTGATTTTTGGGTTTCTAGCTTTAGTTCTCTGCCTTTAAGGTTATTCTGGGTTTCTGTTTAGTTTTAGGGGAAAGTTAAATGAAGAAGAAGGGAAAAGAAAATAGGAAATAAAGGATTGGGGGCGCGTGGCCCCCACGCGCCCATATAATTCTTTTTCTTTTTTTTTTGTAAAATAATGGTTCAAAATCGTGAAAAATGAAAAAATAAAATTGGATGACTAATTTGACACTGATTTGTGAAAAAGGCCGGACAAAATTGGGTGTCAACAGTTACTATTAGAGTATTATCAATTATTTATACCATTTTCTTAATTTATTTTTAATTCAAAAATTTAATTTAAACCAACATTATCACAATGATTATTATGTTTGAGGAGCATTCAAGGTTACGTTAGGTAATGCTTTTGCAAATTCTTATTATCTAGTGATCCTCATTTTTATCATTAAATAGGAAATAAAAAATATTTTATATGTTTCAAATTATTTTAAATTGTTACTAAGGCTATGACCCTAGATAAGAATAGAGATGGTAATTAGACTAAGTTGAGTTAAATTTGGGTGGATCATAATTGGTCGAAATAACAAATGGGTCAGGACTGAATCTAATTTATATTTGTCTGCGTCAAAAGGGTTGGATAATGAGTTATAAAACAGGTCAAGACTCAACCCAACTCGATTTTTACTAAATTTTACCATTTTATTTTTTTTTACTTTGCTTTATTGTAGCTATATATAACATATCAAATTTAAAAAAATCAAAAATACATTGACAAGATTTTTCTTGAGTCAATTTAGGTTACATATCAACCCAATTTTTAATGGGTTGAAATGGGTTGGATTGTAATAAATAAAGCTAATAAATAAGCGGGTCAATAACTCGTTCAAACTTAGATAAGTTGGACGGATTGGGTTTGGTTTTGAAATCCCTAGATAAGAAGGTGTGGAGGTTGAAAATTAAAGTAAAACTTCAGTAAATAGCTGAATATTGTCGCCTTTTAGGTGGAGAGATATAGTCAATCTTCCCGTAGTCTTATAAAAAATCACATAGTTTTATTTTTAATGTGTTTTGTTGTTTGATACTTTATTTGTTTTGTATCTTTGATTTTGTTATCATATTTTTCTTGTAACTTTTCTTCGAATCAATAACTTTGGCTTTGACCCAAGTAATCGAAAACAATATTTCCAACCTAAAAAATAAGAATAAGATCTGTGTATATCTCATTCTTTTCAGATTTCACTTATAAAATTACACTAGATATATTGTTGTTATTTTGAGTAATTCAAATCTATTTTGAAGTGAAAAAAAAAGATTTGATCTATTATATGTAAGAAAATCTAATTCTAAGGATGAATTTGCTATGAAGAAGAATATTTCTCATGTAAAATGCTTTTTTTAAAAATATTTTTAAAAAAATAAATCGATTTCTTATTTATTTTTTAATGTTTGATAGTAAATAAAAAAAATATATTATTTTAAAAATATTTATATAAAATATACTTAAATATTATGAAAGTGGGAATGGACAGGAAGTATAGGTAGGGATTGGAGATGTTGGGTGGGTAGAGAGAATAGAACTTGTTTTACCTATTTCTATTAAGAATTTCATATTCCTCGTTGAACTTGTTTTTGTAGAGAAATATTTTCTAAAAAAATTTTGTTCAATTAAATATTAAAAAATTAAAGAAAAATATTTTCTCTCACACCAAACAAATCCTAAGGGGTCATTTGGTGTGAGTTATAAGTTATCATATTCTTGAAATACAATGTTTTGAAGAGTTAGTGGGTTTTTTTGAATAATTATGATTTTTATTATAAAAAACATAATAACACATATTTATATTATTCATTTATTGGCAATAAATGGATTGATTTTCTTTTATTTTTTTGTATTGATGTTTTTGAACTGCTTCTGCATATTTTCTTAAAAATAAAAAGTTAGAGTCTTTGTGTGATTTGTTATTGACTTTGCATTTGACAAAGTTATTATTGTTCGAGATACTAATAACAAAATATATCCATTTTATTTGGAGAGGACTTTGAGTACAATGAAAGAATTAAATTTTCTAAAGACATACAATAAATTCACAATTTAATTTAAAAAAATTCAATTTACTGTTTTTAAACACAATAGCAGAACAAGAATAATTAACCTTTGCTTTATTATTATATTACTAATTCCTGTTGAAAAAATTACTGTACAAGTTTTAGCACTTACAATATAGAGATTCCTCCTAGTGGCCTTTTCAATGTTTTGGAAACTATTTTATGTCGATGAGGACAAGGAATATCTGGCAAATTAATGGTTATATTGTTGGGATATATTATTAATCATATATTTGTATTATATTATTTTATTTTAATTTTTTGTAAAGATTTGATGCGTTATTTTATTATATAATAAAAGTCTTTGTTTGAATACTTCATTATGTATATATGTGTGTCCATATCTTATATAGTAAACGATTTTACGCATGAAGAAATTAGTTCATACACGGAAGATTAAAATTATCGATTTATATAAGTTAAAATTAGAATTTTCACGGTCAAAGATGAGATAGGATAAACATCTAGGTGATCATAGTACAAAGTTAAATATAATTTGATCTTAATTATGAGAATGATTAAAATCTAACTTTTTATGCTAATACATTTTGTATGTATTGAACGAACCAATTTGAGTATTTTATTTATATTTTGAATATTTAACAAATAAATTCTCTTGTCCATTGCATGTACTTACACTCTTAATTCTGATATAATTATTATGAGTTATGTGATTTATTAAATTATTTTAATCCATTAAAAGGTGAGACTTTTGATGAGTATATAAATTCCTAATGGTTTGAATAATTACAAATAACATTAGTGAAATAATGATTAGTTGATGGAATTGTTTCTAGATCTAGAGTTGAAGATATCCCTTTATGACTACTTAACAGTTTTCATGCGAAAATCCTGCAAGTGGATTTTATATCCGTCACGTGAAATAAATTAAGTATAAAAAATAAAAAATTAATTTAGTCAATAAATTAAATTTTTTTGAAGATTTAATTTAATTGATTGGTGTTTGTAATTCTAACACGGGGGCTAAGCAAGATGCAATGGTAGATTTTAATGTTAATATTGAGGAGTGCAATTACATATTTTTAGTGAAATAATGTATAATTTTTTACGATATGATTAATTCGTCATTTTGAGGATTATTATCGTAAATAGAAGCCTCAGTTAAGTGTATTTTCGGTCCCTACTATTCCTGATTAATTGGCTAGTTTTGAGAAAAAGTTTTTTTTTTTTTGAAATAAAAATTAGTGGGTTTTATTATATATATATTAAAACACTAATTTGAAAAAAATTCATATTAAATGATATATCAAAAATGTTTTTTTTTATGAAAATAACATCAGTAGGTTTTATTGTAAAATAAAATACTGATTTAGGAATATATTTCAAAATTACAAAAATAATAAAGAAAAATATTTTTGGGGTTTATGGGGTATTGAATACTCCTAATTATTTTATTAAATGGTTTTTTTCTTTAAATTGGGAATAAAAATGATTTGGGGGGTTTTATTTGAGTTTGATTACTACTTAATGCCTTAACCGTTCTTTGTCATATCATCTTCTTCTTCTAAGGTTGAGGATAAAAGGGGTTCCTGGTGAAAAGAAAAATACTAAAAAGAAAAAATCTAAATCCCTCAAAATATTTGTCCATATAAGTCACCAGTAGAAAATTAATCAGGAAATAGTAGAAGGGCAGAGTCCTGGACTCGCATGTTGATTATGCCAGCGTTGAAGAAACAATTGTGGAAAGCTTCAATAGGTAAGTGATTCTACTAGAAATCAATAAATATTTGATATAAGTGATGTTGCATTATGATTATGTAAGAGTTTTGATCCTGTATGTGGCTTCTGTTGCCCAATTTCTAACACATATGCCATATGATTAGAACTACTCATGAGAATCCATGTCGGTGTGGGTTCAATATATGTTAATTTTTTATTTCGATTGATGTGATATTGATAATTTTTATATATATTTTAAAATTTTCAATTGTTAATTATTATGACTTATACCATATTTTGTGTTATTGTACATATAAAATTTTTAGAGTCATTTAAAATTTTATTTATTTTAAATTATTAATTGCGTTGAAAAATAATTTATTAGAGATAATATTGTAATATTAAGGAACTTAAGCGGACACGTCAATCATCCACTTCTTTTAGGAAAAAATAATTTATTAGCGGTAATATTGTAAATTTAAAGTTGAAGTAGCTGAAGAAATAGTTAATAACAATGACATATTAAAATTGGACAGATGAAGCAGAGACGTCAATGAGCAGCTAGTTGCTTTTAAGTAAAAATAATTTATTAAAGGTAATATTGTAAATTTATAGTTAAAGTAGCTAAAGAAATATTTAATAAAAATATCATAATAAAATTAAGCTGTAATAGAAACTCGTAAAATATAATAAAACTTTTAAGAAAATCAATAGCACCACAAAAGTACACTCCTTTGTTTTTTTCTTTCAAAAATTAGAGATAGTAAATTACGATATGAAAAATCAAATCCTCATTAATAAAATTAAAAATAAAATAACTAACTAATTGAGCTAGTAAAATTTTCCTAAATTCATTACTTTCTAATACTTAAAAAAATCTTTGTTGACCCAACTGCCACTTTTTCTTTTAAAAAAATATAAGTTAAATAGTCATCCACCAAATAAGTAACCAGCAAGGTATAAATAGTCAATTAGCCAAAAATAATAGGCAGTTATATAATTATGTGTATATAATTAATATTCATTTATTTTAATTTATTTATTTAATTTTGATTTGAAATGAAATTTAAAAGAGTAAAAAAAATTTTAACTCATATGATCATAAACTAAAGATCTATGGTATGTACCAAAATATCAGTTCATTAATTTTATGACATTAAATATGTCACGTGAAAAATTAAATTTTATAAAAAAATAATATTCTTATATCAAAGAAAAAAAAGAAAGTAAAACAAATTAAATTGGATTGTTATCGAAAATTTATGCGATATATTTTACTTTTTGAGATTCTAATTATGCTTATTTTAATAAATATTGTTGTAATAATATTTACATAAAAATAATTATAATTTATAATAACATTTTTGATATTTAGTCTCACAAATACGGATTGAAAAGAATAAAAAACTATATAAATCTTGGAGAGACTGTTTCCCAAAAATGAAAAATGAATGTTAGAAAAAGCAGCCCCCCAAAAAGATACCCACGTTTGTCTTGGAGCCAAGTATAAATAGTGTCCCGCTTGTGTTGCATTTGCACATCATACACTTTGCTCTGCTCCACCTACCCAAATTTAATCACACAGGTATTTCTGCACACTCTGTTACATGCAACTTTAATCTTTTCTTTCAACTTTGTTTATTTGTTCATGAGATCTGCCACTACTATTTTTTCCACGGATCATTAGAGCATTTTTTGGATCTAATATTTCATGATTTTTGAATTTTTATGAATTTGTGTTCATTTTCATTTTCCTTTGAAGAAAGAAGAATGGTTTAGGACAACTTTTAGATTTCTTTCCCCTGCTTGTTTTAGCTCATGATCCATTTGATGACAAGGAGAAGATAATAAACAATATTTAACCTATACAATGATAAAAGGTACAAATCTTTGAAAATAAAAAGGAAAATCAATTTAGTAGTCACTTGCCTATGTTTCATTCTGAAAATTGAAAAAGAAAATAGTTTTTGTTTTCAAAGCGAAAAATGAAATTTGAAAGTTGGTTGTGTTTGACCATGAATATTAATTGGAGTTGTTTTTCAATTTTTCTGAGTTATATGGAATGAAAACAGCTTTTTGATGTTTTTCATACCTCTCAAAATTCCAGTTGAGTTCTAGAATTGTATGGCCAAACATGTTTGGATCTGGAATTCAAGTCTGGAAAAAAGTAAAAACGATCCATGGAAAAATGCCATAGTTAGCAATCTTTATTATAATAATATATTCAGTGTAATCCCACGAGTGCGGTTTGGGGAGAGTGGTGTATATACATCCTTACCCTTAAAAATTAGATTACAATGATAGTGGCTGATATGAGGTTACTGAGGCTAGAGCATATTGGAATTTAATACCCTTAAAAATTAGCTAATCCTGAGGCCTACGCCTAGTTATTCCCATTTGTTGAAGACGACTCATGCTTATCCTATGATTTGACAGCATTAAGTAGTAGTAAATTCTGGTCAAGTGTTTCTTATATATTAAGAATTCTCATTTGTTTTGTGTGAAAACAGACTACCATTCACATATATCACTCACGATGGCTCCAGCAACTGCAGAATCAATCAAGCCTAGAGGTAACACGGTTTTTCTTTTTGCTCATTGCTTAGACATGTATAGATCATTTCTTTGATCTCTCAGCAGAAAACTATTTTACTTTCAGTATGAGCCACTTCTCCTGTCGCTTTTGTTTACCGTGTTAGGAAAAGCTTGCATGATAAGAAATAGGTCTTCACTTCAGTCCTGGAGTGAAGCACATGTAGATTGGGGAGTACTTTGTTTAGTTTTTGTTGTCTGAGCTTTTCTTTAGAAAGAAAAGTCATTGTTGGCTGTAACTTTAGATTGATATTTATGTTTGAACTTCTGCGTCATGAACATCATTAAATCTGTGTATACTTTTGTATCATAAATGTGAAATGCATTTGTAGTTGAGACCTTAAAAGCGGCAATGTCCATTTGATGTTTGTTATCTTTTGAGTGTCAAAATTGGCAAGTACATCTTCCTTTTTTTTTTCCAAACCTGGACTATGACATTTCTACTGGAGTTCCAATACCTAGAAGCAGTTTCTTTTTCATCAAGTGTTTCATTATCCCTTTTCTGATAAACTTGACACCAAAAGTTGTGGTATACCCAGGTTTATTTACTTTTTGCTTTCTTTTTCAGGACCACAAGGTTCCTTAGATTCTAGTTTTTCATATTTTATGCTTTTGTTGAACAGATGTTTGTATTGTTGGTGTTGCCCGTACCCCAATGGGTGGGTTCCTTGGCTCGCTTTCATCAGTTTCAGCGACTAAACTTGGATCAATCGCCATTGCTAGTAGGACTCCAAACTAATTTGACATAATTTGTTTATTCTAAAGAATCGTTGTCAATGTCACATATTGGTCTCTCTTTTTATGCAACATTAGGTGCTATCAAGAGAGCAAATGTTGACCCATCACTTGTAGAAGAAGTTTTCTTCGGTAATGTCCTCAGTGCAAATTTGGGGCAGGCTCCAGCTAGACAAGCAGCATTGGGTGCAGAAATACCCAATACAGTGATTTGTACCACCGTCAACAAAGTTTGTGCCTCTGGAATGAAAGGTGGTGCACTGTCTAGTTGCAATAAATATATCATTTCCTCGACAACCTTATAACCCTTTATATGTCTTTGCAGCAACTATGCTTGCTGCACAAAGTATACAGTTGGGCATCAATGATGTTGTTGTGGCTGGTGGAATGGAAAACATGTCTAATGTCCCCAAGTACATTGCAGAAGCGAGGTTTGTTTTCCTCAAAAGTTTAGCTAGCACCACTCAGACTTTGAATTTCCACCTTCCCCTCAGCTAAAAAGAGTAAGAGAGGAAAGAATTTACTGAACTCACAACTATAAGGAGAATAAATTTTCTATTTGCTTTTCCACATACCTATTCGGGGATGAACTATTGTGATGTCTACAATGGCCATTTTTCTATTTGTTTGATCTTAACATGAACATGTCATGTTCTTAAGAGTAGCTTAATGAACACTCAAACAGCGAGCCTGTGTTGCTGTTTTAATTTTCTTTTCTCTTTCACTTCTAATCTTCCATGTCTTCACTTAGGTCATTTTCAAGATCTTCTCTTTATCCACCATGCTCATTTTGAACCTTCCCCCTTCCCTCAGGGTCTTATATTGTATATGCTTCGTTCCATGTGGTAGACTTGCTGCTGCCCACTTCTATTTCTTGTTTTTTTTCTTTTTTTTTTTAAAAAAAACTATTTTTGATTAACATTGTTTCATCAATTCTTTAATGCCCTAAACTTGCACCCTCGCAGGAAGGGATCTCGTCTGGGTCATGATAGTCTTCTTGATGGAATGCTTAAAGATGGCTTGACAGATGTCTATAATGATTGTGGTATGGGAGTTTGTGCAGAAATATGTGCTGAGAATCACAAAATCACAAGAGAGGATCAGGTTTTTCTTCACATTTCTTTTATGTGAATATTATAGCTTCACTAACCAGTATTTGACTTTGATGTAAACTGGCATACCAAAGTGTGTTGTCATATCTTCCCTGGTACTTTCTATTACTTGTTGATCCTACCATTTAAAGATGTTTTTGTGACCAAAGATTCACGTGATGCATTGCACCTCACCCCCACCCCCCACCTCTCTGTCTATTTCGTAAAGTTGGACAATTCCGACTTAATGTTCTGTTGCCACTCCTTTATCAGACTATTCATTTGTGGAAACACTATGATTCTCTCATCTCTATGTTCTATCCATTTGTTTTCACGTGTTTGCATGTCCGAATAAATATGTTGAGAAGTCTTTTTAAAATCTAAAAGCGAGTTAACTAGTTAAGTGCTTATACTGGCCAATCTTTTCGTTTTCCAAAAAAAAAAAAGAAGGGAGTTAAGTGCTTATGCCTGAACAATATTTTTGCAGGATAACTTTGCAATTCAAAGTTTTGAACGCGGCATTGCTGCACAGGAAGCTGGTGCTTTCACATGGGAGATTGTGCCGGTAACACAACTAAATCTTTGATGCTAGATACAGCTCATAGTTAAAAGTAAAAACGTTCTTTGCAGTTTGTTTTCTCACCTTTTAAATGATTCTCGGGGAAATTTCAGGTTGAGGTGCCCGGTGGAAGAGGAAAGCCATCCACCATTGTTGATAAGGATGAAGGTCTAGGAAAGGTGAATATATATACTGCAAGCAGGACTAAAATACCATAGATGTCTGCATCTTCCCTTGAGGCAGTTCAATTAATTAACTGACAGAAAAACCTAATCCTGTATGATGAGAGAATGGGAATGCAACACAAAGAGTTAGTTCCTGGAAATTGAATGCTAGATTTTATATCAATACAAGCATCATCTTTTTGACCTGAAGAAGAGTGAATTTTCTTGTGAGTGCAGTATGCCAGTATCTGCCTTTCAAATACCTGAAGATCAAAACGAATTCGTTTCTTGTATATCGGCTATAGAACTCCAAAGCTATCAGCTTTACATTTCTCATGTAGTTTGTTCTGTCTTGCCAGTTTGATGGTGCAAAATTGAGGAAACTCCGACCAAGTTTCAAGGAAAAAGATGGTACTGTGACTGCTGGTAACGCTTCTAGCATAAGGTTTGTGATTTATATGCACCATTTCCTTCTTTATCAGTTCTTTCAGTTATAAATATGAAGTTGTGTGTTAACTAAATTTAAATGCATTTTATCATCTTGTAATTATGGCAAAAGTAGTATATCTGTTCCGATTATAGGTTCCTCAAAAAAGTGAAGTTTTTCTTTGCGTCCTTAGGGCTGTAGCGACATGTAGTTTTATCATCTTCGACCTGCCTTACGAACATAGTTTTAACATGAAATCTGAGTAACCAGTATCTGATTTCTTCAAGAAATTCTTTCTTCAATTCTTATAACCTATAAGGAAATAGCTGGTTTTTGCAATTTCTTTTTAATTAAGTGTTAATTTTTTTCCTTTACAGTGATGGTGCTGCTGCACTGGTCTTAGTAAGTGGAGAGAAAGCTGTAAAACTTGGACTAAACGTGATTGCTAAGATCACAGGATATGCAGATGCTGCACAGGTACTTCTAGAACTGAAAAATAACAGTTATGTTACCCTTCCATGTATGACTCTTGAGAAATTAGCATGTAGAAGTTTTTGTTTTTCACTTAGGTATGGTCTGTCAATTTTACATTCTTGACACTTGCATTCAACTAACCGTGCAGGAACCTGAACTATTTACAATTTCACCTGCTAAAGCAATTCCAAAAGCCATCAAAAGTGCTGGTTTAGAAGCTTCTCAAATTGATTACTACGAAATTAATGAAGCTTTTGCGGTATGGCTTTTTTCTTTTTTCATATTTCTTTTAACTAGCTTGCTTTCTTTTATATGAATGCTTCCTTAACAGACACTGCTTGCAGGTAGTAGCTCTTGCAAATCAAAAGCTGCTCGGTCTTAATCCAGTGAGCGCTCCCTCACCCCCCCCCCTCAAGCTTCTAAATATCTGAATTTCTTGAACTTTGAGAAAATTAGAATGGATCGGTTCATTTAGAGAAGCTATTTGGATTATCTATTCATACGAAAACAGATCACATATGGAAGATATTAAAACATTTTATTATTTGCTTAGCCATACATAATTTAGTGCAGGAACAAAGCATTTGATGATCATGGTCCTGAAATATCCTTGTAAATTGTTCTTTCAGGAAAAAGTTAATGTACATGGTGGAGCTGTTTCTTTGGGGCATCCCCTTGGATGCAGCGGAGCTCGTATATTGGTTACTCTACTTGGGGTATGTGCTAATAGACTGAATACTTCATTATTACTAAAGTTAAATTCAAAACCGTCGGAAAGTTCACCTTCAATGTTTATTATGCATCTTTCCAATGGAATGCTGCAGGTATTGAGACAGAAAAATGGCAAATACGGAGCTGCTGGTGTTTGCAATGGAGGAGGAGGTGCCTCAGCCCTTGTTGTAGAACTTATGTAATAAATTTCTTCAGTCCTTGGTAAGTTCTAAAACAAGAAACTCATTTGAATCAAGTCTTACCTATACATGACTCTGCATAGTGCATTCCATACTCCGAGTGAAATTTATGGATTATATAGGATGTTCTTGATAGATTGGACATTCATGCGTGGAAAGTGTCAATGGGGAAACTGTGGTGTGAGAACGAGAAGAATTTATGGTGAATACAAAGTCTATCACTGAGTCTACCAAAAAAGAGAAATGTTAACTAGATCGTTCATATGGTTCTGTGATAAATCTTGTGTAACTCGATGAATATTTTTGAAAAGCCAGCAGTGAAATCTGCTCGAGGTTCAACTATTTTATATTCAAGTCCCAACTACAAAAAACAACTTTAGTATCCAATGATACCTTTTTAACAAGGTACCTTCAAGTTAACCACTTCTATCAGCTAGCAAATCTCCCCTCATTCACCACGAAACACGAGTTTAGCTCAGGTGCAAAGCTTAATGATTCACTCTTTCTTCATTCTTCCACATGAATTGAGAGTTGGTACTCATATCAGTAGTTTGATGCATCTTAAACGATGAAAGTTCACTATTTTAATCAAATCTAGAGTTAAAGACTGCTAGGAAGGAGAATAGTGATTGTGCAGTGTGATCATATTGTGTTGCCGTCTCTATTGCTTCCTCCCCTCATTTCTGTATGGAGCAATAGAACGCGAAGTAGAATTTTGCTTGCGATAGTTGCCTTATGTCAGCTTCTAATTTGATTGCAGGTCAGTATTGCAAGCTAGTTAAGTAACAAGAGATGGAGCTTTAATGGATTAGATTGACTAGTTGGTGTCTTTTAGTAGTGAAGATTGTAAAATTTTCCTATCTTCTTTCAAGCAGTTGTACTCTTCACATATAAATGCACTTGTGCTTGCTTTCCTAAAAGAGCTCCTTTCTTAGTGCTTTGGATAATGTTGCAGCGGGAATTGGTTCCTTCTCTTGCTATTAAACTAATTCAAATTATACATTAGGAGTGACAAGCAGCTGCAAAACGGGTTAAATAAAAATGGATAAATATTTGATACATTCATCTGTAACATGAATAAGATATAGATTTATTGGTGGGTAATATTAATCTGGATATTATAAAGGCAGAGAAATAGAATAGAAGAAAATATATTTCTTTGATAGACACATATTTCTTTGATGAGACACCTGTAGAATTTATATACGGATGAAAGAAACAAAATTAGCCTAAACTAACTCGTATAATATAAGAACATACGACAATAGCTAACACAAACTGACGCCTAAATGAAATGAATAAACCCTAATCCTAATCAAATTGTATCCTTACTACTAGAATACGTGCACAGTAAGACAATGTTACAATATTGGTAAAACAATGCTAATGTGCACGCGCCTCTCAAGTTAGGTAGCCTTAGTAGAGGATCGAGAGACTGTGGGTTGCTTATGAGAACTCTAGGAGATGAGCATCGTGCCTAGATAAATAATATGATCGAGATAGAGCGGCGATCATTGATGTCACCAGTCCAATCAACATAGACATAGAGAGCAGTTGATTTACATGGATAAATACAAATACCATATTAAAAATTTTCTTTACGGTGTCTTATAATAGGCTATCTATTTTCTAGTGAACAACTGAAGGCGAGGTGTTGAACTGAGTAAATTTGTTCACTAAGTATGCGATGCGAGGCTGAGTAAGTGAAGATATTGAAGCTTACCAAGCACAATTCTGCACAATACAGAAGCTCGAGCTATATTAGGCGCCCGTAGACATTCTTTTGAGTTACGTAGTACATATATTGATAGCTTGATGATATTCTGGGTGGCTCATAGACATTTTGCATTATAAATTTTGGTATGGAAGATCGAAGCTATTCCGGGAGGTCATAGTTATTTTTGGGATTATTTCTACTATAATTTAAATGGAAATTATTTGTGTTTGTGAAAAAAAAGGGAAGAAAGGTGATTGACATAATTTATGGTATTTGTAGTGTTGTTGGTAGACTGATGCTACTTCCCTTCCTCGATTACCTCGTGGTTATTTGTTATTATGTCTTATATGTTAGATTATCATCGTGCTATTTGTTTTATATAGTATCTATTTATGCTCGGTCGGCCTGTGATGCCTTGTAGGTACCCCGTGGTTTGGTACTCATACTGCACTTCTGCATTCTTTTTATGTAGATCCTAGTTCGAGCCACCCTCAATACGTGCCTGATTATCCGTAGCTGCTACCAATCTGGATAGTGGTAAGCATTTGGCGTCCAAAGACTTGTCGTTTTTCCCTCTTTATTATATGATTGTATTTTACTTTTCAAACATTCAGACTTCTTTTGTACTAATTGTATTTATCAGCTTTTGGTACCTAGTAGCTCTTGCATATGGTGACACCAGGTTCTGGAGGTTCGATTCTAGTGTTAATCTGTCTTTTGGTTACCTTGGGTATTTAGCATATTTTGTATCCTATTGCATACATACGCTTTTGTCCGTATTTATTCGCTATTTTATTCTATCTTCCACTTTCTATTATTATCAATATTGTATAAATGGTTTTAAATTAAATTAAAAATTTTGAGTTGGCTTACTTGCTCGAGAGTTATAGTAGGTGCTATCATGATCCGAATTTGGATCGTGACAGTATTAGAATTCATAATTTAATGTTATAAAATATATTACTTTCCCTATTTAAAACATAATGATGTAGTTTGATCTAACACAAAATTTAAAAAAATAAAGAAGATTTTTTGATTTTGTGGTTGTAAATTAAAAATATGAGAAATATACCAAAATACCCTTTAATCTTATGGCTTTAAACATTTCATATGGAATGTTTAAATTAAAATGTTATCAACAAAGGAAAGAGGTTATTCTTTTTTAAACTTACTAAAAAAAAGGGAAAAGTAAGTTTATGTCCCCTTTAAAGCAAACTATTTACATTCATATACCCCTTACATTTATGTCGCCTTACTATTAAAATTCGCATGCTAAAGTCAGCTTATGATATGATACACCAAAGAGTATCAATATACTGACATAGTATCATAGAAGATTAAACTCAATTCTATATGATATCGATATAGTATTAATATACCAATTAAATATCCCAAAATATATTTTCTATTAATTTTGAATTTAATAAATAAGTTTGTGGTTTTAATAATTTTCTCATAATCATTTTATTCATTATAAAAAATCCAAAATTATATGATACTGATAGGGTATTCATATACGGATGGAGTATCACAGAGAATTATATTCAATCTTGTATGATACCGATATGATATCAATATACTGATGGACTATCACAAGAATATATTTTTTACTAATTTATACTTTAATAAATAATTTTTTTACTTTAATAATTTTATCTTAATTATTCTATTTTTTTTTTTTAAAAAAGAGCTTAAAACTATGTGATACCAATAGAGTATTAATATATTAATGAAATATCACAGAAAATTAAGCTCCACTCCTATACGATACTGGTACAATATTAATATATAGACGAAGTATAACAACAAATGTACTTTCTACTAATTTAGAGTTTAATAATTTTTTAATTATTTCTTAAAAAAAAATAATCCCAAAGGATACTAATAGAATATCAATATACTGTCAAAATATCATAAATGATTGATTTTATTCTATATAATATTGATATTATATATATACACCATTAGAGTATCATAGAAGATCATTTCATAACATTTATGTTGACATTGACATGATATCATAGGCGAAATAAAATGTGGGATTAGTAATTTAAGTTGGTTCTAATTTGAATAAATAATTTAACATTAAATCTATTTTATATAATTTTTTTCTTTTTTTCAAACGGAAAGAGTATTTAAGTAATTGAACCTAACGAAAACAGTGGGCCAACTGTACATATCTCTCTTCACCTCCTTGGTTCTTCCTTTGCTCTCTCTCTCAATATTTTCCGGTGCCATCGCAGAGAGAAAAAATTCTTTCCTTCTTTCAGGGAAAAAAAAAACATAAATTAAACGGATCAAAATTCAGCTTGTTGGAAGGGATTTTTTCCCTCCTCTTTCTCCAACACCTTAAACTCATGGCGGTATGATTCTCAAATACTTTCTCTATATCTCCCCTCATTATGTGTATGTGAAATTTTCATTTTTTTGCTTCCATGAACCTTTTCGAATTTTGATAGCTTGATTCGGATTATTTTATCTGATTTTTGCCTGCTCTACTTTTTGATTCATTGTAGAAAGAAAAGGAAAAAAGATTTCTGGGTTTTCTTTTCCGGTTACACAATATATTTGTATGTTTTTCTTTATGATTTATAAATGCTGTGACGCTAACTCGCCCGCACCTTAACTAGTTTCACGAGATTCCTTTCACTACTTACCAGCAACTCTGTTCATCAGACATATTTGGAGAATTCTCTATTATTGGAATTTGAACATGATACCTTATGGTAAGTCACTATATTTATGGTAAGGTTCGGTGTGATTCTCAACTTCTTTCCACATTTTTACATGAATATGTGCTTTTGAGCTTCAATATTGTGCTAGTTATATGGTTGTTCACCATAAATTGTTGATACATTTGGTCCCTATGATTCTCAACTTCTCTATTTTGAATGTATGGTGGTTTTATTTTTGGTCTCTATCGAAACTAGAAAGTAATTTGTATTAGTAAGTAAGGATAGGACGGAAAGACTTGTCAGGCTTCTTTTTGACTTACAAATTATTATTATTCAAATACTAGAGTTAGTGCATCTTAGATTTTTTAAGCCAAATGTTTATATATATATATATATATTTAAGAATGGCTCAAAACAAACTCAATTCCTTGTGCTTTGATTCTCTAATTCCGAATTAGTCAGGCCAGTGGGTTTCAATAGTTATACTCAAAAGAACTCCTTGCAGTTTGATTCTCAACTTTTCGCTATATCAACATGAATATAGGCTTACCTATGTGAGTCTTCCTAGTTGATTGTTGCTTTTTTACTAGCTAATTATCGTTCTCTTCCACCATAAATTGCTGATTATTTTTTACCAGACATCTTTAGAAAGGAAAAAATTATGGAGGAGGCTTCTGTTTTTTCCCCTTCTTTTACCATTGTCTGAAAAAGAATGGGGGTTTGTTGTATGAGGCTAGAGTTGGATTTCCTAATTTTTTTTGAAATAGTATTGTCATACTTAGAAATTAGATGAAAATATTAAAGATTGTTATTTTCTGTTATAGTCGTCAGAAAGAAATTTTTGAGTCCCAAATAGTAATAGTGTGAGGATTATATCTCTCCAAGAGAAAGCTCTAAGATCTGTTAAGAGATTTATGAAATTTCAGGTTTATGTTTCTTTATTTATTTCATGTTTTATACTTTACAGGAAGCAAGATAGCATTATTTAAGTTGAATATTTGAAACCATTAATGAGGTTTTCTTTTGGGTTTTGGCAAGGAGATGGATGATATGTCCATGTTAGTATTGAAAGTTTTAACTATGTTGCTAGGTCTGGGTGCGATTATCTGATCCGGGTGTGGATCTAGACGTTGGATCCTTCATAATCTATGGGTCTAATTATAGATATAGGTGCATCCGTTTGCTAGAATAATTTGGATTGGGTAAAACTGGTCTAGAATATGTGACATAAGGAAGAACGGATGCGTGTTAACGAAGTATGTTTGATACCAAAGACTCGAAAGATCGACCCTTCGGGTAGACATCTTCGAGAGAAAGAAAGGAAACATACCAAAGATAGGAGAGGTGTTATGCCCTAGTGATGTGGATAAAAGGACAATGGAGACAGGGTAAAAAGCGTCAGGTGTACGGACAAGCCTGCACGAACCTGAATGTTGAAGGAATTTTAACTGGCACCATTAATGATGTAGCCACATGGCCCTCTATCATTAGTTCAGTACTTTAGGGCTTGATTGGAGATTTTCTATTGGCTATTGTCTTACAATTGCAACCTATAAATAGTATGGTTCGTACATCTATAAAGACATTCTGAATTCTGGAAATGAGACAACAATACACTGTTTACTTGAGCATCAAGCTTGCCTTTACTTCATTTAAGTTCTTGTTCAACATATTCATTTGGGGCAACCTTAGAGCTAAGGCTAGAGTTCTCCCGGAAGCACTTGCGAATGCGCTCAACACTTGGGTCTACATTCTCTAGGCTCTATTTATTTCATTTTATTTACCATGCATATTCATCAGTTGATATTCAAACCTCTAGCAAATGAACATATTAAGAGTAAGATTGAGATGCGTGCTCTTGACCTCATATAAATTCAAGTTTACCATTTTTAGGGTTTAAGGATATGACAACTAGGCCTAACTTAACCCCAAAAGTTAGCTTATAAGGGGAGTATTATTCAAGTCCATATAAGTAGATCTCTCGTCCATTCCGCAACCAACGTGGGATTCTAACCCACTCTGACAACCCCATCACGCCCAAAGCCAACTTGAATGTGGACCGAGAGTTCAAATGAGGATGGACTTGGCTCTTATAACATATAAAATACAAACACAATGGATTAATTTCCTTGTAGATGTACAAGTAAATCTATCTAAGAAAAAAAAATCAAAGCTCCTTTCAAATAGTACAGGATTTGCTCCAAGGCTGCCTAGTGTTTGATTGTTGGTATAGAGAGGCAATATCTGGAAGGGCCACAGTAGTTCAATTTTCCAACTAACCTTCTATATCTTTCTGATGATCCAATAGATTATCATCATCCTTAATAAGATGTACATTAGGAACCATTGGTGTGTCACATGGCTTAGCTCCCAGTTTTTTTGTTTCTGCAAGTAGGTCAAGTACGTACTTTTTTTGGTACAAGAGCTTCCGTTTCTTGCTTCTTGCTTCTCGCTATTTCTACACCCAAGAAGTATTTTAACTTCAATAGAGGTGTACTCTTATTAAAGGTAGTTTTGAAACATTGCAGAGTCTTTCCATATTTCTTAAATTCCGTGCGTAGTCAAACTACATGACATAAAAATTAAGACAGAGTGAGTAGTTTCTAAAAGAGGCACCTATAAAATTGGTAATTTTCATCTTCTAAAAAAAAGAAGAAAAAGAAGCCCAGTCCAGTGCACTAAGCTTTCACTATGTATGGGGTCCGGGGATGGGGCGGACCAAACACAACTTTACCCAGCGTTTCTGCAAGAGGTCTATTCCAATTTTCTCCTCCTCACTCCTTAACTTAGTGCTGAACTGTTATCATTCTTCTGTAATCCTTTATTTAAATTTTTTATATTGAGGAATTCTACTTGGCAAAAGATATTTATACCATTACTGATGTTTCTTTATCTATCCATCAATCTCGGATGGAGCCAAAGATTGACTATTTTTTGGCCTTGGAGTATGATGAAATAAAGCAAAATGACTCTTTAAACTATCTGCACTTTTTTCATTTGTGAAGTAGCAGTTAGTCAATGCAACTTTCAA
>JAOTQR010000086.1:10444162-10491555 GCA_025774065.1 Solanum ossicruentum
TCTTCACTGTTTCATTCATTCCCCAAATCATTCCTCTACTAACATCCCCCAACAAGTGTAACTTTTACCAAGGATTCAGTTTCCTTTTCTTCTTCTCATCTCACATTCATCCATTCATCTGGTACATTTTTGTGGTTAAGTTTGGTATACCTTTAAAATGATTTGAGAGTGTTTTGTTGGTAATGTAATCAGTGCCATGTGAGTCTGAGCTTAATTTGCTAAATTCATGTGTTGTGTGTCAATTCAGAACTTGCTCGGTTACTCTAAGTTAGACTATAGATTAATTGGATTAGGAAGGATCTTAGGCCATTGTTCATAAAAGTCCACTTAGCCAAAATAACCAACCAAATTTTAGAATATCCCTTGATCCTAATGTTTGAGCTTTACATGCACCTATTCTTTGTAAAAACCTAAGTGACCTAGCGTTGTTGGTAGTAAAATCATGAATTTGGCCCTGGTCCTTCCTTGAACATTGTGCACCTTGACTGAGACAAAAAGCCTAAGTTGAGGGTGGCTACCAAAAGTGACGCTGCTTCTGAGGATAGATAATATGCACCTCAGTTCAAGCCAAAAGTCTAAGTTGAGGGTGGCTGGTGTAAGGGTAAAACACAAAATGAGGGGGAAAGTGAGTGATATAGGGAAAAGGAGAAAAATCATGTACTGGGTGCAAGAAAAATAAGTGATGCCTTAGTCATGAGCTAAAAAGAAAAATGAAGTGTAAAAAAGGCAAAAAGCTACAAAATGAAAAGAAAGCACCCAGAAATGCTTGAAGTAGGACAAAAGGGAGAATGGAATAAAAGTAACAGTGTTGGTAGGGCAAAAGTGTAGAATAACGAGGGCCTTTAATCGCTATGTTCCCAAAGTATCACACCAAAGCCCCCTAAGCCTACGTTATAAGCCTATAAGGTCCTAAAATAATCCTAGCCCAAGTAGTCAAAGGTCATAGTCATGAGTATAGGGGAGAGCCTATGGTATTGGGCATGATACATGAACATCTTTTGTGAGGGTGAGTGATTTTTCATAGTCCAAAGATTATACATCAAAACATCATTGAGAGAAATATCGGTCTTCTTTCTGTGAGGGCACTTGCATTACATTACTAGTATTAGACTTATTTAGTGATTGTGGCTTATTGATAGTACCTCACTTATCATAGTTGTATTTTCACATGTATTAGTCTATATTGGTTTGCCGAATAACTATTTGATTTTGTTCTGAAAAAGGTGTGGCTTTTAGTGCTTAAGTTTGATGTGATGTATGCCATTAGGTTGATGTCTGTATATTACTGTGCTGCTTATATAGATTGAGTCCGTCGCTTGAGGACAAGCAATAATTTTAGGTGTTGATGTAAACTTGAAATTTTATGTGTTTTCAATGCGATATTGTGGCTTTTATGTGATATTGTGTTTGGTTTGCAGGATTTCTGGGTTGGCATTGATTTTAGGAAGATTATGCAGAAGTTCCTAATTTTAAAGATGTACGAGACCCTTTACGAGCAGTGAAGAAGGTTTCATGTACAATTCCAGTGTTTGAAGTTTGATGCAGACGGGTCATGAACTATTTTTTGAGTCACAGATCATGTCTCATGCCCTGAGGATTAGAGAAGGAGAAATTTCTGAAGTTTCATGAAAAGAAACCCCCTAGGGGGCCCTAGAGGGGTATCGTAGAACACAAGTCCAATTTTGCAGCAACAAAGTACAAAAGCCTGATTACGGGCCATGAAACATAATCTGTCTTGTAAAGCAACTCATGAGGCTTGTCGACCCAGTTATGCTATTTTGTTTAGGACATGTATTTTAAACATTAAAAATAGGTTCTTTGATTATTTTTCTAAGAGGAGTTTGAATAGTTAACAGAGAAATAGTGATATAGAGTAGAGAAAACATTTGAGTGTTTTGAGAAACACTTGTACTCTTTGATTCGATCATATAAGTATAATCTTGTGATTCTTATTGAAGCTTGAATTTACTTGAAATGATCCCAACAAGTGCCCAAAAATGTGCTTCGAAAGTGTCCAAAATCATAATTTACATATATTTCCAAATCTATGCATGATATCAAAAATTCGACTTCATATTCTTAATCAGGGGGTCAAAGTGAGTGTGAAAC
The DNA here is from genome assembly GCA_025774065.1 of Solanum ossicruentum. Taxonomy (NCBI): domain Eukaryota; kingdom Viridiplantae; phylum Streptophyta; class Magnoliopsida; order Solanales; family Solanaceae; genus Solanum; species Solanum ossicruentum. Next base: position 10,446,272 of record JAOTQR010000086.1, read on the forward strand.
GGGTCTAACTCTAATTTTACAGCAAATGAATCATAATTTCAATTTCCCAAAAATTGAATTCTAGGGGTGGCTAGCACATGTTGAAAATGGTAGCAAAGGGGTGGCTAGGGAGGTCCATCGGTTGGCTAGATTGAGAGTTAGGTTGAAAGAGGTTGATAATGGTGGTGTTGTGGTAGTTGATGGCTCTAAAGCTTCATTGGTTGAGGAGGTGAAAGCTAAGCAATATCTTGACTTGGCTTTGTTAGAATTGAAGGCACTGGTAAAAGATGGTAAGGTGGAGGTTTTCTCCCAAGGGGAGATGGTGTTCTTAGATACCAAGGTAGGTTATGTGTACCTTGTGTTGATGGATTGAGAGAAAAGATTCTTGATGAGGCTCATGGTTCTTCTTACTCTATTCACCCTAGTTCTACTAAAATGCATAGAGATATGAGAGATGTGTATTGGTGGGGAGGCATGAAGAGGGACATTGCTAAATTCGTATCCAGTTGCCATAGTTGCCAACAAGTCAAACCTGAGCATCAAAGGCCAGGTGGCCTAGTCCAAGACGTAGAGATTCCTACTTGGAAGTGGAAGGAAATTAATATGGATTTTGTGATTAAGTTTCCCAAGACTGGAAAGGGTTTTGATTCCATTTAGATCATGGTTGATAGGATGATGAAACCGGCTCACTTTCTACCGGTTAAGACAACGTATAGGGCTGAAGATTATGCTAGGTTGTACATTCATGACTTGGTGAGGTTGCATGGGGTTCCTTTATCCATCATATCGGATTGCGGTACTCAATGTACTTCACATTTTTAGAGGTCCTTCCAAAGGTGTCTTGGTACAAGAGCTAAACTTAGTACTGCCTTTCACCCTAAAATGGATGGCCACGCCGAAAGAACTATCCAAACACTTGAGGATATGCTTAGGGCTTGTGTATTAGAGCTAAGGGGAGTTGGGATGATCATCTTCCATTGATTGAGTTTGCCTATAACAATAGCTATCATTCTAGCATCGGTATGACCCCTTTTGAGGCTTTCTATGGTAGACATTGTAGATCATCGGTTGGGTGGTTCGAGGTTAGAGATCTGGCTTTGTTGGGACCAGATCTGATTATAGAGGCTCTTGAGAAGGTTAGGATGATTAGAGAAAGATTAAATATGGCCCAAAGTCACCAAAAGTCCTATGCTGATGTGAGGAGAAGGGATCTTGAATTCAAAGTTGGTGATTGGGTCTATTTGAAGGTTTCACGCATGAAGGGTGAAGTTCATTTTAGTAAGAAGGGCAATTTGAGTCCATGATATGTGGGTCCTTATAGGGTAACGAGGAGGAATCGCAAGGTATCTTATGAGTTAGAATTGCCTAGTAAATTGGATTTGGTTCATTCGGTCTTTCATGTATCCATGTTGAGGAAATGTCTGGCAGACCCTAATGCTATTGTGCCTCTTGATGTTGTGGGTGTTGTTGAAGACAATTTGACTTATGAAGAGGTTCTAGTTCAGATTTTAGATAGACAAGTGAAAAGGTTGAGGAACAAGGATGTGGCTTCCGTTAAGGTCCTTTGGAGGAATCAACAAGTTGGAAAGTGCCGCATGGGAGGCCGAAGCAGACATGCAAAAGCTATATCCTTATCTATTCCACTCTATACAAGACTAAGGTACTAACTCTAAGTCCCCTATGTGATTTCAAGTCTAAGTTCAGCCCATGACATTTTGCATACATTCATGCTTAAATTGACAAGTTCATGATGATTTTACACTTATGTTCAGATTTTTGAAATTATGTTTAAGAGCATTGTTGCATCCTTATGTGGGCTTAAATTATCATTTTTACGTATCTCATATACCTTTCTTTGACATTTTGGGATGAATGTTCATAAGGAGGAGATATTGAAATGACCCCAAAAAGTGCCCGAAAATGTGTCTCGGAAGTGCTCGGAATCATAATTTTCATATATCTTAAAATCTGTGCGTAATATCAAAAATCCTACTTCATATTTTTGATCAGGGGGTCAAATTGAGTGGAAATGGGTCTAACCCCGATTTTAGAGCAAATGAATCACAATTTAAATTTACCAAAAATCGAATTCTAGTGAGGTTGTTATGAGCCTCAATATAATTTTTGTGCAGTTTTTCACTTTGGCCCAAGGCGTTTGGGTCTTGGGCCTAAGTGCTCCCATCCATGAAAATACCTATACTTAGCAACATTTCACCTTCATATCATTGAAGGCATTCTCAAATACTTTCTCAAAAACTTAGACAATATTTCATCTCAAAATTCAAGTGTCCAAAACTCATCCGGATCTTAAGAATTTTCACTCAAGCTTCACGCCTCCATCGCCAATCTTCTTCAAGAATTATCCAAAGTCAAGGATGTGGGTTTCATACATGGCTTCCTTTCACCCATGATTTCCAAGTTTCCTTTTTATTTAAATTGCATGATTTCAAGTTGATTTACTTATGGGTCATACTTATTATGAATTAGACTACAAACTATGTTGGGGTTTCATGAAATTGTGATTGTTTTACCATGTTTTGAGCTATGAATCTATGACCTATTGCGGGATTTGATAAAGGGTTTTGATGTATATTGCTTGAGGGTGTTATAATTATTAATGGATGGTTTTACAATGGATTTTCTTACATGATTTCATCCCTAACATTGCATGGCTTTACAGCTCTACACACCCGCCAAGTGTTTGATAAAATGTCTGGTTATAGTTTCTTGAAGAATTGAAGGTCTAATGCATGTTTTATGAGTTGAATGACTTTATTATGATGAAAGTAATGTATGTATATGATATTCTCTTGTATAGTATTAGAAAGCGACCATCCTCTACTTAGGGAGATAAGAGCACGGCAACCATGTCGAGGCTTTTGTACCTTGATAACCAATCAAGGGGTTTATGCCTTGATAACCAGGTTGAGGGGTTAGTACCTCAATCACCAGGGGAGGTAGGGTGCGAGTATCCACTAACCAATCAAGGGGTTCGTATCTTAGTAATCGAGTTGAGGGGTTAGTACCTTAATCACCATGGGTGGTAAGGTGTGATGATCCACCAACCAACCAAAGGGGTTTATACCTAGTGAACTATGGTTTCTATAATGATGGTCTCTTCTTACACAGGTATTATGTTATATGTAAGCATGATTTATTTCAAGCATCTACCATGCATGTCATATTGTTATATGCTCATCTATTACCTAACTATACATTTTGACTAAGTTTTTTTTTTATCTATTGTTGCATTGCATCCTACATAGTACATTCAAAAAGTACTAACACATACTCTATGCCTACATGATGTTACCATGTGGGGATCGGGGCCCCACTTTATCATCCACTTCCACGTGGCTAGTACGACTTTTCTCAAGCTAGTTGGTGAGTCCTCCATTTCGGGTACGATGTATATGCTCTTATGCTGTACTACGACTCTCTTTCTTTATTGTATATTTTTACTATAAGGGTGAGTTCGGTTGCTTGTCTTGGCCCCGCTAAGTTCTATGGTTAGAAGTGTTGTTGGACATGTTGTATATGCTATAAGCTTTGACTCTCTCTTGACTCTTGATGTTTATGACATGAAAGATGTCCCTTAGCCCCGGCTGTCCCTATTTTCTATCTCTTGTTGTCATTTTATTCCTTCCGTGATCAAGGATGTGTAATAATGTGCTAAGAGGCTTGCTTGGGGTCCCTTCGGGTTCCGCATGCACCGTGTCATATCTAGGACCTAGGCTCGGGTTGTGATATTACTTGTGCTTAATTCAATTGTGTAAGTGCTTTATTATGTTATTCAAATTCATAAGTCTTGCATCTACACAATTTATGAGTAGCTAAATCCACAACTAGGGTTGTGGGAACCATGAAGCACTAAAAAGGTAAAATCGAATAATTTATAATTCTTGGAAAGTGTGCATGCATGTATTAGTTAACTTTCTTCATTTTGCATGTTTTCTGATGGTGGCCAATATTAGAACCCACCTAGTGTTACTAATTGGAGCATGTTAGTAATGAATAGGAAAAAAGATTAGTTAATAGGATTCGATTTATATGTTCTCGTCTAATCAACTGGACTGAGCCAAGGGAACGTTGTATTGGGACAATAGTTAAGGGATAGTAATGTCATACTGCGGAGGTGGACTAAGTCACGTAGTGAAATTCGCCTCTCCCCTGGGCTAAAGAATTTGGTGAACTTAACTTACCATCCATCATGCTACACTGTAATGTACCAGGTGTTTTTAAGCCTATACTTGTGTGAAAAGATAATGTTCAAGTGAATTCCTATTGAGTTAAGTAAAATTTGAAATAAAGGTTATCTTATAGATTAGCTTGGTTTAGTTATCTGATTGTTGAGGTTGTCTTGGAAGGGTGGTTCGTTTATCCTTGGTATAATATTTTGGTGGCAATGTTATGTGAAATTAAGACAAAAAATGAAGTTTGGTTTGCATTTGGAATTATTCAAATGAAGGTGATGTGAAGGTTGCGTAATTGACTTGTTTGTGAGTAATTCTTTTGCCATTGTTCCATGACTTGCATGGGGGCATGCCCTTAGGACGAGTTTAGGTCATACAATACCATGTCATAGCACCATGGGAAAAGATAATGATGCCATACCTAGGTCCCATGCCCACTCCCTTGTGTTTGGCATCTTTGTTCTTTTTAAAGGTAAGTCAAACAGCCCCTTTGCACCACCTGATTTTATTCCCTTTCCCCCACACATTTTGACCACTTTTTAGTGATTAAATGACCCTTATATCCCCCCAAAATCAATATAAATAACCCCCTCTACTTAGTCTCTACATTACTCTTCAAAGAAATTAAATCCCCTAATCTACATTGCTCTCCCAAAACTCTCTCAACACTTAGGCTAAGTATTCTTCAAGATCTCCACCAAGTCTCTTTATCTTCTCAAAACTAATCAAGCAAGGTATATAGGTTTGATTCCTGATTTACTTTCAACCAAGAAGTCCTTTCGAAAAAGTAAATTTAGAATTACGAATTTTTGATCTTTGACTTATGTATAATTGCATACTAATTGATATTTGCTTAATTTTTAGTTGTTCATATAGTTTATGATTATTTATGAATATTTAAGTTGAGTTATGAACTTTGGATATTTGGCTTTCATGACATAATATGAACTTATGATTTTGGACAATAATAAGAAGATACAAGTATGAAATGATATTGGGTGACTTAAGACTCATTTAGTTTCATTTTGATTCTTTGTTAAGGAGCTATTCTAAGTACAAGTTGAATATGATTTATTTTACAAGTTTTGACTTTTCGAACTAAATTAAGTTTTTTATTTCTAAAATGCATTGTCCGTTTTCGTGGGATTTTGACTTAGCACCGAATGAGTTAGGAGTGGGACTCGACCTAAGGGGTCTTCTATAAAGCTTCTAATCTCATAACTACGTGCCACCATAGGATATTTTGATTATGCCTTTTTAGGCTTTCTGACTAGTAGATCTATTTAGTATTTCCGTTTCTGGAGTTATACCTAGCAAGTTGACTTACTCTTTGGCCTGTGTGGAGTATAGCTCATATTGTTTTGTCGGTTATGGTCTTATTCCCACACTTTTTTCTTATGTGCTTCTCTATGCATTTTCATGGCATTACTTTACTCTTGACTTTGGAACTGAATATATTATTTAAGCTTGGAGTTTGTCATATTGGGTAAGTATTTTTGTCATTATATTTACTTGTTGCATTGCATACCCACATACTTCGTACATTCCAAAGTACTAACCGTATTTTTGCCTACATGCTATAATCATGTAAGGATAGGCGATCTACCTCATCCTCCTCCGCTTGACTAGATTGCTCGTGAAGACTTTGAGCTTTGGTGAGTTCCCATTCATAGAGAACATAACCCTTATCTTCAAGCTTTGCCTTTGTTATTCAGATATTTGATGTACTTTCATTTTGACTTTGTTTAGGAGCCTAGACTTGTATTCTTGACTCTGTTTATTGTCATTGTTTAGAGGTGTGTCTGGACTATTGCTACACTTGGTATGTTTTAAACTATTTAACTTATGCTTCCGCTTATGGTTACAAGTTTTCCCTGGTCCCATTCCCCATATTTCATTGTCATCTATTTACCATTTACCATTTAAACCTATAATGTAATTATGATTTAAGAGGCTTCTTTGGGGCCTTCGGGTTCTCATTCGCCGTGTCACACCTAGGCCCTTAGTTTGGGTCGTGACAAGCTTGGTATCAGAGCACATCGTTTTAAAATGATCCTTAGAAGTCCACACACCGCATCTAGTAGAGTCTTATTCATGGTGGTGAAGCTTGCCACACCTATGTATATGAGGCTATGAGATGTTTAGGATTGTCTCACTTCTTTGTTTAAATCAAATCATGCCTTAGAATAACTTAAGATATCCTTCCTTCTAATGACTTGTTCGTTGCACTGTAGAAAATGCCGCCAAGAAGAAATATTCCTGTATGTGAGGTTCCTTAACCTCCAGAAGAGGGTAATGTGTCCCATGATGAGTTCAAGAATGTTATCTCATTATTGGCTCAAATGGTTGCCAATCAGGCTACACAAACTCCACCTCAAGCTCCAGCACCTCAAGCTCCCACTCAGGCAGCAAGTTGAGAGATTTCACCCATATGAACCTGCCAGAATTTTATGGAAATAGAATTGATGAGAATCCTATGGAATTCATTGATGAGTTATACAAGGTTCTCTTGATTATGGGTGTGTTATCGAAGGAGAAGGCAGAGTTGGCGGCCTACCAACTTAAAAACCTTGCCCAGATTTGGTATGATCAGTGGGAAGGTGAAAGAGTGCATGGTGGTCCAATTGATTGGGAAGAATTCAAGCTGCTTTCTTGGATCGCTTTTTCCCTATTGAATTAAGGGAAGCCAAAATGAAAGAGTTTATGAACTTGAGGCACGAGTCAATGAGCATTCGCGAGTACTCAGTGAAATTCAACACACTCTCCAAATATGCTCCTATGCTGGTATCCGATCCTAAGGCTAGGATGAATATGTTTGTTTTGGGAGTCTCCGGCCTCATCAACAAAGAATGCCAAACTTCCCTACTAATCCAAGACATGGATTTGTCTCGGCTTATGATTTATGCCGAGTAATTTGAGGAAAAGAAGATTCGCAAGCTAAAGAAAAATGATGATAAGAGGCCGACATAGATGGTGAGTATCAAGGTCACAAGGGTGGTGATGGTAACCGAAGTCATCAAAACCAAAGGTTCCAACAACAAAGGTCTTCAAATGCCTTCAACCAAAAACATACTAATCATCGGTTTCAACATACTAAGGGTCAACAAAGTGGTGGCTATGCTCAAGCTTGGCCAACATGCAAAAAGTGTGGTAAGAGCCATGGTGATGTATGCTATTAGGAGTGGGGAAGTTGTTTTGTATGTGACCAATTAGGTCACTAAATTGCCAATTGCCCCAAGGCTCGTAATAAGGGTAAGGGTAGTCACCCGCATGGTAAAGATATGTAGGTGGACAAAAGCCACAAGCTATGCCACAAGGTGGTGGTCCTCGCAACAATAGGTTCTATGCACTAAATGGGAGGCAAGAGGTAGAAGATCAGACAAATGTTTTCAGGGGTATGTTGAAGGTGTTTAATTTTGATGTTTATATGTTGTTGGATCCTGATGCCAACTTATCCTTTGTGATCCCTTTCCTTGTCAATAGATTCAATTTAAGTCCCGAAATTTTGCATGACCCTTTTCTCGTGTTTTTACTCCCATGGGTGAGTCACTAGTTGTTAAAAGAGTCTATAAATATGTTCCTATGTCTATTATGCATAAAGACTCTTCCGTGCAATCTTATTGAATTGTTTTTGGTAGATTTTGATGTCATCCTTGGTATAGAATGGTTGGATGCCTTTTATGCCACCATAGATTGTAGAACCCATAAAGTTAAATTCCAAATTCCTAATAAACCATTGTTTAAGTAGGAAGGGTAAGATTCTATCTTAAAGGGTAGGTTTATTTCATATCTTAAAGCTCGTAAGATGATATCTAAGCGGTGTATCTATCATATGGTTAGGGTTCGAGATGTGTCTTCTAAGGTTCCCTCTCTTGAGTCAGTTCCTATAGTCAATGAGTTTCCAAATGTGTTTCCTGAAGATTTTCCTGGTATTCCTCCCAAAAGGGAAATTGATTTTGGCATAGACCTCCTTGCCAATGCCAAGCCTATCTCTATTCCACCCTATAGGATGGCACTAGCGGAGTTGAAAGAACTTAAGAATCAGTTGAAAGAATTATTGGAGAAGGGATTTTTTAGGCCTAGAAAATCTCCATGGGGTGCTCCCGTTCTGTTTGTAAGGAAGAAGGACAGGTCACTCCGAATATGCATTGACTATCGTCAACTCAACAAAGTCACCGTTAAGAATAAGTATCCACTTCTGAGGATAGATGATATTATTTGACCAACTACAAGGAGCTAGACATTTTTCTAAGATCAACTTCGTTTTGGGTATCACCAGTTACGAGTTAGGGAAAGTGATATTCCTAAGATAGCTTTTAGAACAAGGTATGGGAACTATGAGTTTTTGGTGATGTCTTTTGGATTGATAAATGCGCCGACTAATTTATGGATCTTATGAATTGGGTCTTCAAACCATTCCTTGATATTTTTGTTGTGGTGTTTATTGATGACGTACTAGTCTTCTCTCGAAGTGAGAAGGAACATGAGTGTCATTTGAGAGCAGTCATTCAAACTTTGAGAGATAAGAGATTGTACGCCAAATTCAACAAGTGTCAATTTTGGATGAAAGAAGTTTTTTTCCTTGGCCATGTGGTAACTGATAAAGGTATTATGGTAGACCCAAGTAAGACTGAGGCAGTGTGAAACTGGCCTAGACCCTTAACTTCATCTGACATAAGGAGTTTTTGGGTTTGGCAAGGTACTACCGGTTTGTAGCAGGGTTTTCTTCAATCGCATCCCCTTTGAACAAATTGACCAAGAAAAAGTCCAAGTTTGTGTGGTTTGATGAATGTGAGAAGAGTTTCCAGAAATTGTAAGATAAGCTGATTTCGGCTGCCGTCTTGACTCTTCCGGATGGTTTAGATGGTTTTGTGGTATATTGTGATACATCTAGGGTTGGGTTGGGTTGCATGTTGTTGCAAAATGGTAAGGTCATAGCTTATGCTTCTAGAAAGTTGAAAGTGCTTGAGTGCAATTATCCAACTCATGACCTTATTGGCAGCGATAGTGTTTGCCCTAAAAATTTGGCGTCACTATCTCTATGGGGTTCATGTGGATATATTTACTGATCACAAGATCTTGCAGTATGTGTTCACTCAAAGGGACTTGAATCTAAGGCAACAAAGATGGCTTGAACTTCTCAAAGACTATGATATGAGTGTGCCCTACCATCTGAGTAAGGCTAATGTGGTGGCCGATGCTTTGAGTAGAATAACTATGGGTAGAATGAGTCATGTTGAGGGTGAAAAGAAAGAGTTGGCAAAGAAGTCCATCAGTTGGCTAGATTAAGTGTTAGGTTGGAAGGTACTAATGATGGTGGCATATTTGTTCATGACGGGTCTCAATCTTCTTTGATTGTTGATGTAAAATCAAAGCAAGACCTTGACCCTACTTTGATTGAATTAAAGAAATTAGTTGAACAAAAGAAAGTGGAGATTTCCTCACAAGGGGGAGATAGTGTCCTTAGATACCAAGACCGGTTGTGTGTGCCAGATGTAGATGAATTAAGAACCTTGATATTACAAGAGGCTCATAATTCATCTTATTCCATTCATTCGGGTTGGACCAAAATGTATAGAGATTTGAATGAAGTCTATTGGTGGGGTAATTTAAAAAAGGACATAGCCAAATTTGTAAGCGAGTGTCCAAATTGTCAGCAAGTGAAGCTGAGCAAAAAGACCCAGTGGGCTTGGAAGTAGGAGGAAATCAATGTGGACTTCATTGTTGGATTGCCTCGGACTCGAAAACAATATGATTCAATTTGGGTGATTGTGGATTGTATGACCAAATCAGCTCATTTCTTGCCAGTGAAGACTTCGTATAGTGCTGAAGATTATGCAAGGTTATATATTCGTGAGTTAGTCCAGTTATGTTGTGTTCCTTTGTCAATATTATCAGATCGTGGACCTCAATTCACTTCTCATTACCAAAGTTAAGCCGAGTACCACATTTCATCCTCAAACCATAGTCAAGTTGAAAGGACCATTCAAGCATTGGAGGATATGTTGAGAGCATGTGTATTGGAACTTAAAGGTAATTGGGATGATTACTTACCTCTTATTGAGTTTGCATATAACAATAGTTATCATTCTAGCATCGAGATGGCTCCGTTTGAAGCTCTTTATGGTACTCGATGTAGATCACTGGTTGGCTAGTTTGAGGTAGGTGAAATGGCACTATTAGGCCCGGATTTGGTCTTGGAGGCCATGGAAAAAGTGAGGATTATAAGAGATAGATTGAGAATGGCTCAAAGTCGACAAAAGTCATATTCGGATAGGAGGAGGAGAGATCTTGAATTTGATGTGGGAGAATGGGTGTATCTCAAAGTTTCACCAATGAAGGGTTTTGTTCGTTTTGGTAAAAAGGGAAAGTTGAGCCCAAGGTTGGTGGGTCCTTACAAAATTTTAAGAAAGGTTGGAAAGGTAGCTTATGAGCTTGAGTTGCCTAATGAGATGAAGTTAGTTCACCCCATTTTTCATATATCTATGTTAAGGAAGTGCATTGGTGATGCAAGTTCTATAGTTCCATTGGATGTTGTGAAGGTTGGAGAAAATTTGACTTATGAAGAAGTACCCATACAAATTTTGGATCGACAAATTAAGAGGTTGAGAAAAGGATGTGGCATCCTTCAAGGTGCTTTGGAGTAAACAACATGTTGAGAGTACTACATAGGAAGCTAAAGCAGACAAGATGAAGAAATATCCCCATCTTTTCCCAACTAATCAAGCCTAAGGTTTAGGTAATTATATTCCTCAAGTCCGAATTCCTCATTCTGTACCATTTTGTCACTGTTATAATTATTAAGTATGCATAATTATTTTGATGTTACATTATGATATTTGTATAAGTTTTGCAGGAAAATAAGCTCTATTTTGCATTTTGACATGTTAAACTCTTAGTCACTATTTCAATTCCTATTCATTCAAACTACTCTTGTCTCATTTGAGGATGAATGATCCCAAGGAGGAGATATTATAATGTACCAGGTGTTTTTAAGTCTATACTTGCGTGAAAAGATAATGTTCAAGTGAATTCCTATTGAGTTAAGAAAAATTTTAAATGAAGGTTATCTTAGCAATTAGCTTGGTTTAGTTATATGATTGTTGAGGTGGTATTGGAAGGGCAGTTGGTTTATCCTTGGTATAATATTTTGGGGGCAATGTTATGTGAAGTTAAGACCCAAAAAAATGAAGTTTTGTTTGTGTTTGGAATTATTCGAAATGAAGGTATATGTGAAGGTTGCGTAATTGACTTGTTTGGGAGTAATTCTTTTGCCATTGTTGCATGGCTTGCATGGGTAGCTTTTGGCATGCCCTTAGCACGACCTTATACCATACCATGTCATAGCACCATGGGAAAGGATAATGCTGCCATACATGCCCACTCCTTTGTGTTTGGCAGCTTTCTTCTTTTAAAAAATAAGTCAAAAAGCCCCTTTGCACCACCTGATTTTATGCCCTTTCCACCACACGTTTTGTACCATCTTTTTGATTATTTGACCCTTATAACCCCCAAAAATCAGTATAAATAACCCCCCTCTACATAGTCTCTACATCACTCTTTAAAGAAACCAAATCCCCCAATCTACATTGCTCTCCCAAAACTCTCTCAATACTTAGACTAAGTATTCTTCAAGATCACCACCAAGTCTCTTCACCTTCTCAAGGCTAATTAAGCAAGGTATGTCAGTTTGATTCTTGATTTCCTTTCAACCAAGAAGTCCTTTTCGAAAAACTAAATTTAGAATTATGAGTTTTCAATTTTTGACTTATGTATAATTGCATACCAATTGATATTTACTTAATTTATGATTATTCATATAGTTTATGATTATTTATGAATATTTATCGAGGATTTACATAATTTAATTCAAGCATTTTAGATTCGCATTATTTAAGCTAGCCTGTATTTTCGAGTCTTAGGTCCAAAAATGAGTTATTATGATTTTATCCTAAATTGTTCCTATGATTATTGTAACATTGCTTGAATATAAAACTTGTGATTTTAAGGTTACTAAACCAGACCCCAACATGATTTAAGCTGAGTTATCAACTTTGGATATTTGGCTTACATGACATAATATGAACTTATGATTTTGGAGAAGAATAAGTAGATACAAGTATGAAATGATATTGCATGACTTAAGACTCATTCAGTTTCATTTTGATTCTTTGTTAAGGAGCTATTCTTAGTACAAGTTGAATATGATTTATTTAACAAGTTATGGCTTTCCGAAATAAATTAAGTTTTGATTATTTCTAATATGCATTGTCCATTTCCATGGGATTTTAACTTAGCACCGAATGAGTTAGGAGTGGGACTCGACCTAAGGGGTCTTATATAAAGCTTCTAATCTCATAACTATGTGGTACCATAGGATATTTTGATTATGCCTTTTTAGGCTTTCTGACTAGTGGATCCATTTAGTACTTTGTTTCTGGAGTTATACCGTGGCAAGTTGACTCACTCTTAGCCGGTGTGGAGTATGACATCGGTATTCCATATTATAGCTCATATAGTTTTGTCGGTTATGGTCTTATTCCCTACTTATTTGCTTATATGCTTCTCTATGCATTTTCATAGATTATTTGTGCTTTATTTTGGAATTGAATATATTGTTTAAGCTTGGAGTTTGTCATATAGAGTAAATATTCTTTGTCATTATATTTACTTGTTGCATTGCATACCCATACTCTAAGTACATTCCAAAGTACTAACCATATTTTTTCCTACTTGCTATAATCATGTAGGGACAGGCGATGTACCTCATCCTCCTCCGCATGGCTGGATTGCTATTGAAGACTTTGAGCTTTAGTGAGTTCTCATTCATCGAGAACGGAACCCCTTATCTTTAATCTTTGCCTTTGTTATTCAGATATTTGATGTACTTTTATTTTGACTTAGTATTGAGGAGCCTAGACTTGTATTCATGGCTCTATTTATTGTCATTGTTTAGAGGTGTGTCTGGACTATTGCTAGACTTGGTATGTTTTAAACTATTTAACTTATGCTTCTGCTTATGGTTACAAGTTTTCCCTTACTCCCCCATTCCCCATATTTCATTGTCATCTATTTGCCATTTACTATTTAAACCTATAATTTGCAAATATGATTTAAGAGGCTTGTTTGGGGCCTTCGGGTTCTCATTCGCCGTGTCACACCTAGGCCCTAGGTTTGGGTCGTGACATACACACTAGAAGAGAACAAGGTTATCCAATGATATCAAAGTTAGGGAATCATGGGAAACAAAATACCCTAGTTTCTCTCCATATTTGTTAACACTTGTGTTAGTTAGGATTACTTTTCTACTTGTTATTACACCCCCCCCCCCCCCCCCGAAGACATAAGTTGATTAATAACCCAGATTGCATCTAATTAACTTCTTCTAAGTCTACAGTATTTAGTGGGGTTTGTCCTAACCTCGGTCGGGTTCTATTTCTTGACAACGACCACTTTATCCTCAAATTGGAGGTGGAACTTGGGTGACATCATATATCACATTAGGTGGAGGTGATCTTCTTACTCATTCTCGTGGCTAGATCTAGGTTATTAGATGATCCATATTAGGGGAGTCCTCATGCTACATGGATAGAGCCTTTTATCTTTGTTACGCTTTGTATTTAAGATAGTTTGGTCTTTATGTTGACAGTGAGCTAGGACCTGTCTAAGCCCCTACATATGACTATGTGTTAGAGGCATTTATTGGACCTCTATATTTCTTTTAGATTTTGGACTTGTGTACCCTTATGTCATGTATTACTTCCATGCTCTGATCTATGTTAAGAATTGCTTCCGCTAGTGTTGCTCTTCTATTGTTTACCTTTTATTCATGATATATGCTAAGAGGCTTGGGTGAAGGTATCTTTGGGTTCATCATTTGTTGTGTTATGAGTAGTCCGAGGCTTTGGTTGTGACAAACTTAGTATCAGAGCACTAAGGTTTTGAAATAGTCCTTGGAGTCCAACATGTTGCATCAAGTAGACTAAAGATGAAGTTTGGTTTATGTTGGGAATTATTCAAAATGAAGGTATATGTGAAGGTTTTGTAGTTGACTTGTTTGGGAGTAATTCTTTTGCCATTGTTGCATGGCTTGCATGGGCAGCCTTTGGCATGCCCTTAGCACTACTTGAGGCCATACCATACCATGCCATAGCACCATGGGAAAGGATAATGCTACCATACCTAGGTCCCATGCCCACACCCTTGTGTTTGGCATCTTTCATCTTTTTAAAAGTGAGTCAAAAAGCCCCTTTGCACCACATGATTTCATTGGCTTTTCCCCATATATTTTTGACCACTTTTTAGTGATTAAATGAACTTATAACCCACCAAAATAAGTATAAATACCCCCTCCCCCGCTTAGTCTCTACATCACTCTTCAAAGAAACCAAATACCCTAATCTGCATTGCTCTCCCAAAACTTTCTCAATACTTAGGCTAAGTATTCTTCAAGATCTCTACAAAATCTCTTCATGTTTTCAAGGTTAATCAAGCAAGGTATGAGGATTTGATTCTTGATTTTCCTTCAACCAAGAAGTCCTTTTTGAAAAAATAAATTTAAGTTTATGAATTTCAATTTTTGATTTATGTATAATTGATTGATATTTGCTTGATTTATGGTTATTCATATATGTTATGATTATTTATGTATATTTATCAAGGCTTTACATAATTTAATTCAAGCATTTCAGATTTGCATTATTTAAGCTAACATATATTTTCAAGTCTTAGACCACAAATGAGTTATTATAACTTTATCCTAAACTGTTCCTATGATTATTGTAACTTTGTTTGAATACAAAACTTGTGATTTCAAGGTCATTGAACCAGTCCCCATTGTGATATAAGTTGAGTTATGAACTTTGGATATTGGCTTATATGACATAATATGAACTTCTGATTTTAGACAAGAATAAGCAAATACAAGTATAAAATGATATTGGGTGACTTAAGACCCATTCAATTTCATTTTGATTCTTTGTTAAGGAGCTATTCTTAGTACAAGTTTGAATATGATCTTTTTTACAAGTTATGACTTTCTGAATTAAATTAAATTTCGATTATTTCTAATATGCATTGTTCATTTTCGTGGGATTTTGACATAGCACTGAATGAGTTAGGAGTGGGACTCGACCTAAGGGGTCTTGTATAAAGCTTCTAATCTCATAACTATGTGCCACCTAGGATATTCTGATTATGCTTTTTTAGGCTTTCTGACTAGTGGATCCATTTAGTATTTCCGTTTCTGGAGTTATACCCTGGCAAGTTGGCTCACTCTTTGGTCAGTGTGGAGTATGACATCGGTATTCCATATTATAGCTCATATAATTTTGTCGATTATGGTCTTATTCCCACACTTATTTGCTTATATGCTTCTCTATGCATTTTCATGACATTACTTTATGCTTTACTTTGGAACTGAATATATTGTTTAAGCTTGGAGTTTGTCATATTGGTTAAGTATTCTTTGTCATTATATTTACTTGTTGCATTGCATATCTGCATACTTAGTACATTCCAAAGTACTAACCGTATTTTTTGCGTACATACTATAACTATGTAAGGATAGGCGATCTACCTTATCTCCTCCGTGTGGCTTGATTTGCTCGTGAAGACTTTGACCTTTGCTGAGTTCCCATTCATCGGGAACAGAACCCTTATCTTCAAGCTTTGCCTTTGTTATTCAGATATTTGATGTACTTTCATTTTGACTTAGTATTGAGGAGCCTAGACTTGTATTATTTGCTCTATTTATTATCATTGTTTAGAGGCGTGTCTGGACTATTGCTACACTTGGTATGTTTTAAACTATTTAACTTATGCTTCTGCTTATGATTACAAGTTGTCCCTTAGTCCCATTCCCCATATTTCATTGTCATCTATTTGTCATTTACCATTTAAACCTATAATGTTCAATTATGAGTTAAGAGGGTTATTTTGGGGCCTTCGGGTTCTCATTCGCCGTGTCACACCAGACCCTAGGTTTGGGTCGTGACAAAGAGGCTATAAGGTGCTTTAGGAAATGTTTCATTTCTTCAAGATTCAAGTCATGCCATAGATGTGTACGAAGGTTTTTTAATTCTTACGAATGTTCTTTGTGCCTTGCAGATGATGTCTCCAAGAAGATCACCATATCCTATAAAGATACCAACTAATAGGATCAAGCTTCCTGTGACCTTTTGGAAGAGCAAGTTACTAATGCTGAGATCCTGATCGTGATTCTCAGGCTGTGACCACCCTAGCCGAATAAGCTATGGCTCCTCCTCATGTGCCTAATCCAGTTTCTAGGATGAGAGGGCCTAGTGAAAGTGGGCCAGTTTAACCCAAGTGCTAGATGCAGGAAGAATCATGCAATTAGGTGCTTGAAAGGATTGAGAATTTGTTTTGGGTGTGGTCACAGAAGACATTGGGTGAGAAATTGCTCGATGGTCTCCATAAAAAGGGGAAAGAAAGCTTAGGGAGATGGTTTTGGAGGGTCTTTTGCTCTTTGCAATCTAAAGTGTGGTAGAATCCATGGAGGCAAGTGTTTGATAGGCACGAGTGCTTGCTTTAGGCGTGGCAAGGTAGGCCACAAACTTGCTGATACTAGCCAAATCGTGACAAGACTATTCACTAGGAGTCAAGCTCAGGAACTTCAAAGGACGCAAGGTCTATTCATGAAGTTAGAGGTCCTTGAGTTTGTATTGGATCCAAAGGAAGAGTTCCATGCCTTGAAGATAACTTGTGGAAGTGAAGGCGAAGTAGGAGAAGCTGTCAAAGTCGGCGATGGTGGCAAGTTTGATGATATCCTAGGAGACCCGCGTCATGTTCCAAAAAGTCCAAGATAGAGATGTGATCCTCCGGCGATGGAGAGGACATTCTGCATTGCTGAATGAAGAAGGTGATGGTCACTTTGACTATCGTTTGGTCATGTCACGATCCAAGCCTAGAGCCTGGCATAACATGACGAATAGGGATCCGAAGGGACCCCAAACAAGCCTCTTAGCATATCATCCACACACCCTTGGTTGTAGAAGCAAAATAAGCATCAACAAGTGATATAATTAAAAAGGGAAGCGGGACTAATGGAAGTCTTTGATATTCATAAAAGCATAAATGAGTCAAGCTTATAGGATATACAAATCATAGTATCCAACAACAGGTCTAACTTAGAATGGAGCAGGGCCAAATCACTTCCCAGGCTCACTCTCATGATAACAACTATTCAACATAAGAAGTCTCAACATAGCAAGAGTAAATTAGATTTTGTCCTCGGACTTGAGGACTCACCAATGCTTTTCTCCAATGTACCGAACTAGCCACGTGGAGGAGGATGATCAAAAGGAGCTCTGGTCCCTACATGGTAATATCATGTAGGCATAAAGTATGCGTTAGTACATTTGAGTGTACTAAGTATGCAGTGTGCAATGCAACAAAGACATAATCCAATAAATTCAAAATGCATAATCATGATTAATGGATATATAATCACAATATGGCATGCATGATCAATGCTTGTAATAAAACTTGCTTGTAAATCATTCAACTTGCATAATATATCATACATATGTGGGAATAGACCTCAAACGACATAGACCAAGCACCTACAACTTGGATTGCGAGGCACCCCCTCAATTTAGGTGACCGTGCAAGACACCCCTCGGCAAAGCATAGTCTACTTGCCATGGTGAACCAACCATAATAACATGAACTAGATGGAACCACTAGTATAGCAAGAGTAATAATTCATAATCTTATGGTGGTACATAGTTTAGAGACTAAGGACTTCATATAAGGACCCCTTAAGTTGAGTCCCCATCTTTAAGCCTCAATCGGTGCTAAGTCAAATCCCACGAAATGCTTTAAACAATCATACTTTAATCATAAGATGGATAGCTTGTAAGAGCATGACTTGAGTAGCTCATAAACATGTTTGACCTCTACTAGTGAGCCTAACTTGAAAATGAGAGTAGATCATAATCATAAATGAACCCTTGCTTTAATATGAATGGCTCACAACAGGTAAAAATCTTGAAATAGGGCTTAACTTGATACTTGTAAAATTATAGATACTTTTCATGAATTCTATACATGCTTGAAAGCCCTTAATCATCGTGAAATCACTTGACTTGTAAATCATGTAATAGCTCATCAATAACTTGAGAATTCTTGTCATATAATTTTATCAAATACATGGTGGGTTCATGATACTTGTTCAAAACCATGCAATTCAAGAGTAAAATAAGATGTGTAAACTCAATGCAAATCAACCCGCCAATATTATCGTAAAACCCTCATTTAGGGTGTCTTGAAATCCATCACAAAAGCTCATAATAGATCTTTGCTTCATAACTCAAATCATACATAGTCTCAACAGAAAAATCCAATTCATGGAATAAGCTTGAAATAGATATTCATGCATAATCATCCAATACTTAATAAAACCCCAACATAGCTTATGTTATAATTCATAATAAGAGATACTTACAGGTAATACAACTTGAAATCATGCAATTTTCATAAAAAGAGAAGGTTGGGCTCTGTGGGTGAAAGGACCCATAGATGAAGGCGTGGATCGTAAACCTTGAATTCCTTGAAATGAACTTGAAGTAGACTTAGAGCTTGAAACAAGTCCTTGAGTCCTAGAATTGAGCTTGTGTCACGATCCAAGCCTAGGACCTAGACGTGACCGACGAATGGGGAACACGAAGGAACCCCAAACAAGCCTCATTGCATATCATCACACATCCTTGGTCATGGAAATCATAAGATGACATAAGAAACATAAACAAGGGAAATTGGGACTAAGGGAGAGAGAATCATAGTTGGATATCCTAAGTGAGTCAAAGCTCAAACATAGTACATATTTTTTCCAACAATACCTCTAACATAGAACTTAGCGGGGGCCAAGACATGTAACCGGGGTCACCCTCATAGTACAATATACTAAAAAAGAAAGATAATCTTAATTACATAGTATAAGAAGATAGATATTGCCCTTGGACATGAGGACTCACCAACTAGCTTGATTGGATACACTAGCCACATGGAGGAGGAGGATGACCAAATGGAGCTCCGGTTTCTATATGGTAACATCATGTAGGCATAGAGTATGCGTTAGTACCTTTGAATGTACTAAGTATGTGGGATGCAATGCAACAAGAGATAAACATCATAGGCAAAATGCATAAACATAGACAATGGATAACATACTATCAATATGACATGTATAAATGATGCTTGAAGTAAAACATGTTAGTGAATCATATGCTTATAGAATTAGAGCATTCATAGGAATAGACCATCATCATAACCAAGTGAGCTACTTTCCAACTCCAAGGTACACCATTCCTTGAACAGTGATTGAGGCTTGATACCCCCTCAACAAGGCAACCGAGGCTTACCACCCCCTTGTCAAGGTGATTGAGACTTGGCACCCTCTCAACAAGGTGATTGAGACTTGCCACCCTCTCAACAAGGTGATTGAGGCTTGGCACTCCCTCAACAAGGTGATTGAATTGCAACATCACAGATACTTTTCATGAATTCAGCACATATATAACATACTTTCATCATCACAAAGTCATCATATACCTACATTTCTTCTCAACATTATAAATCATATGCATACCATTGATTCATCATCATGCCATCATTGTTTCATCATCATGTAATCATCTTAATACTGTTCAACTCATAAGACATGCATTGGACCTTCAATTCCTCAAGAAACCCTAGCCGGACATTTTATCAAACACTTGGCAGGTGTGTAGTGCTAGTGTAAAACCATGCAATTAAGAGTGAAATCATGCAAGAAAATCCATTGTAAAACTATCAATCAACACCTTCCAACACCCTCAAACAATATACATCAAAACCCCTTATCAAATCCAACATTAGATCCTAGATTTAGAGCTCAAAACATACTAAAACAATCATACTTTCATAAACCCCAAATCTCTGTGCAGTGAAATTTATAATAATCAAGACCATAAGTAAATCCACATTTAAATCATGCAATTTAAGAAAAAAAGAGGCTTAGGCACAATGAGTGGAAGGACACTATGGTTCAACACCACATACCTTGGCCTTGAAGAATTTCTTGAAGAAGACTTTAATGGAGACTTGAAACTTGAAGGAACTCCTTAAATCCGAATGAGGGTTTTGGGACGAATTTGGGAGTAAATATTTGGCTAAGTATTTGAGTAAGTATTGGGGAAATGCTTTTGGGTAATATGAGGGTGAAATAAGGCTAAGCATAGGCATTTTCATGCATAGGAACACTTAGGACCATGACTTAAAAGTCTTGGATTAAAATAAAAACTGGCACCATTTTAAAGCAGGTGTGCGTAGCGCTGATGATGCAGAGAAGACACTGGAAGTCGCCACTTTGAAAATTGAAATTGTTAATCGTTCGCTCTAAAATTAGGGTTAGATCCTTTTTCACCTAATTTTAACCCCCTGAACAGGAAATGAAGTCGAATTTTCGAAATAACAAATGGATTTTGAGATATATGGAATTTCAAATTCTGGACATTCCGAGGCACGTTTTTGGCACTTTTGGGGTCGTTTCAATATCTCCCTCTTAGGAACATTCGTCCCCGAATGCAAAAGAGACGTACAAGACAAGGCTGATCATAACCAAATCAGCCCCAACAAGATGCAACTTGACAATTCCAACACCATTTTCAAGATCTCAACATAAGTGTAAAATCATCATGAATTTGCCGACTTACACATGAATGCATATAAATGACATAGGGGCTAAAATACAAGGCTTAGAATTATAGAAAAGGACTTGATGTATTATCATAAGCTTGAATAGAATTAAAGAGATATGGATATTGCTACTCCATGCCCGCTTCAGCTCCCCGAGAGACACATACAAATAGATGACTCTTCCAAAGGGCCTTGAAGAACACTACATCATTACCAATCAACTTCTCCACTCATCCATCCAGCATCTCCACTGGGACCTTCTCCCAAGCCAACTTACCCTTCATAACACCCACAACCTCGAAGTGTTCTATAACACTAGAGTCACCAACGCATCCTCTCAATAAAGAAGCATGAAGAACCTGACTAACCAAACCCCTCTCCGTAGGCAATCCCCAAACTTATGCAACCTTACCAATTTCCCTCTTCACCCTATAAGGACTAACAACCATAACTCAATTACCAACCTTAAGCACACCTAACCCACTTGGTACCATAAACCACCATCTCCCCCTTGGGAGACAACCTCCACTTTATCATCTTCTCACCCAAAACTTCCAACTCTAATGAGGCTGAATCAAGGCCTTGCCTAATGTAGACCTTCTCAACCAAAGAAGATTCGGAAGCACCAAGAACACTATACTACCATTCTCAACATCCCTCAACCTAACTTTCAATCTAACCACCCGATGGACTCTACTAGTCTCCTCTTTGCCACCATCATCAACACATGCTAGGGCACCGACCACAATATTAGCCTTACCGAGAAAATAATGCACATCCATATCATGACCCTTTTGTTATCATTCCTTCACGCCTATCATATTTAGCAAACAACCTCTCATCATCAAACACTTGCACACTGCCCCTAAAAGGAATCACAAGCTCTACTTAAATCCATACTTCAAAGCTAAGACCACCACAAGCATAACAAGGTAGGGACTAAAGACCCTATTCATGAAACCTATAAACATAGCCAATGCATAATTCTACCGAACAACTCCACCAATACTAATAATGTTCACTTGGGGACAAAGCCCAAACCAAATATCAATCTTAGTAAAGTGACTAACCCATTGAAGTTGACCAAATAGACCGACCATCCTCAACCATCATATTATAACTCTACGGGTTCTACACTTATTAGAACATGCTATGCAAGTAGCCCAAGTACCCCAAGGCCTCTAACACATCAAGCTAAATTCAATGAAGATTACAAGACAAGACTTCTATGCAATAAGAACATGGGCCACCCTTAGAGACCAATTGAACATTAAGACAAGAATGGACCTACCTCTTATGCTACCACTTGACACCCTCCCACTTAAGACGGGTTCATTGGGAGTCGGTATCTAACTCTATGGGTCCTACCATCCACGAAGACACAACATGCATGTAACTATCCCATACCAAGTATGACATCAAAACCACCACACCAACTCCAACAGGTCACAAGACAAAACCTAATGCAATATGAACACGGGTCAACACTTATGGACTTTCTAGCCATCAAAAGAATAAAGAAAGAAATAATGGCACATAGCCCCAATAATGTACACACATCAAAGTCAAGGAAACTTCAACATACCAGTAGCAACATCAGGTGCATCATCTACTTTTTGCCTCCTTTGAAGAGCATAGAACCAATTACGTCATCCCCTTGATCAACCTTATCACTTCTGCCCTTTTTGCACCTAAGTGGACAATCTATTATCTTGTGACCCTCCTCTCCCCAACTATAACAAGCATTGGTCTTCCTCAAACATGGCCTACCATGGTACCTTCCACACCTTGGACATTAGGATTAGCTCTCCCTTTATAGCCATCTTGCTCCCTTGAGTTAGTCACCCTATCAATAACTATCCTCTTATTTGAAGCACCGTAGGACTCTGGATCTTGGGAGCCACCATCAAATCGAGCCCTCTTGGCCTGAAGCCCCCTTTTCTTCCTCAATTTCTTCTCCTCCATTTGCTCGACATAGGTCATCAACCGAGACAAGTCCATGTCACTAATTAGCAAGGTGGACCGGCATTCTTCAATCACCAAGTCAGAGACCCCCATCACAAACTTATTCATCTTAGATATAGGATCGGCCACCAAATGAGGAGCATACTTTGAAAGTTGATTAAACTTGAGGACATACTCTCTCACACTTATAGCACCCTATTTCAAGTTCAAGAACTCTACCACTTAGCTTCCCTAAGCTCAAGAGGGAAAAACCACTTAAGGAAGCCCATTTGAACTCCTCCTAAAGCACCACATAACCGTTTTCCTTCTCCAACTTTCATTGATCATACTATATTTGGCTACTCCTTTGAGTTGGTACGCCGCCAACTCCGCCTTTTCGTTCGGCCCAACACCCATGACATTCAAGATCTTGTAGACCTCATCAATGAACTCTTGTGGATCTTTATCCACCTTTGACCTATAGAACACCAAAGGATTCATCCTCATAAAGTCTCTTACCCTATCTCCCGGGGTAGTAGCATGAGGGGAATAGACCCCTTAATCTACTTGGTTGGCCACAACTTGGGCAAGCATAGTCAGAACATCCAGAAGCTCACCATTGATAGGTTGTTCCTTAGGAGTTTGGGCCCTTCTTCCTCGAGTATTTGGCATGATCACGCATAGAAAAGAACAATCATTAGGGGGAAAACTCACTACAACTCTATAGCACGACGTAGAACATGAAGAAGGAAAACATTTCCTAAAACATCTCATAACCTCCTATTCATTGCCATGGCGTGCTTCACAACCATGAATAGAACTCTAATCGACGCGATGTGTTGGACTTCGAGGATCTATCAACCTGGTGCACTGATACCACCTTTTCCCCCAACCCTAGGGCTAGATGTGACCGCGAATGGGGAACCCAAAGGAACCCCAAACAAGCCTCATGCATATCATTACACATCCTTGGTCGTGAAGCAAAATAAGACAACATAAGAAACATAAATAAGGGAAATTGGGACTAAGGGAGAGAATCATATTTAAATAGCTTGGATATCATAAGTGAGTCAAAGCTCAAACATAATAAATATTTTGTCCAACAACACCTCTAACATAGTACTCAGTGGGGGCCAAGACATGCAACTGAGCTCACCCTCATAGTCAAGTATACCAAAAAAAGAAAGCTAGTCTTAAATACATAGCATAAGCACATAGATATTGCCCTCGGACATGACTCACCAACTAGCTTCATTGGATATCACTATCCACATGGAGGAGGATGATGACCAAATGGAGCTCCGGTTCCCACATAGTAATATCATGTAGTTATAGAGTATACGTTAGTATGTTTGAATGTACTAAGTATGTGGGATACAATGTAACAAGATATAGACATCATAAGGAAAAATGCATAAACATAGACAATGGATAGCATACTATCAGTATGATATGTATGAATGATGCTTGAAGTAAAATATATTAATGAATCATATGCTTATATAGAATTAGAGCATGCATAGGAAGAGACCATCATCATAGACCAAGTGAGCTACTTTCTAACTCCAAGGCACACCATTCCTTGAACGGTGATTGAGGCTTGATACCCTCTCAACCAGGCAACTGAGGCTTGGCATCCCCTCGTCAAGGTGATTGAGACTTGGCACCCTCTCAACAAGGTGATTGAGACTTGGCACCCTCTTAATAAGGTGATTGAGACTTGCACCATCTCAACAAGGTGATTGAGGCTTGGCACCCCCTCAGCAAGGTGATTGACTTGCAACATTATAGATGCTTTTCATGAATGCAACACATATATTGCATACTTTCATCATCACAAGGAAATCATATACCTATATTTTCTCTCAATATTATATATCATATGCATATCATTGATTCATAATCATGCCATCATTGTCTCATCATATAATCATCATAATACTATTCAACTCATAAGACATGCATTGGACCTTCAATTCCTCAAGAAATCCTAACCGGATATTTTATCAAACACTTGGCGGGTGTGTAGTGCTAGTGTAAAACTATGCAATTCAAGAGTGAAGTCATGCAACAATTGTAAAACTATCAATCAACACCTTGCAACAGCCTCAAGAAATATACATCAAAAACCCTTATGAAATTCATACTTTCATAAATCCTAAATGGAGGTAGTGGAGAAATATAGGGAAAGAAAAAAGGACCTTCATATAGTGTTCATTGATCTCAAGAAGGCCTATTCCAAGGTTCCAAGGGATGTCCTATGGAGGTGCCTAGAGGTGAAAGTTGTCCCAATGGCATATATTAGGCGATTAAGGACATATATGACAGAGCCAAAACTCGGGTAAGAATGGTGGGATGAGACTCAATGTACTTTCCTGTTGAGATGGGACTTTATCAAGGATCTGTATTGAGACCTTTCTTGTTTGCCTTGGTGATGGATAAGCTGATGCGATCTATCCAAGAGGAGATTCCATGGTGTATGCTATTGGCAGATGACATAGTCTTGATTGATGAAACTCGGACTAAAGTTAATGATAGGTTGGAGGCTTGGAGACATGCCTTGGAGTCCAAAGGATTCAAACATTGATGTGAGGGTTGCCACTCAACCTATTCTAAGAGGGAAAACTTTAAGTATCTGGGGTCTATCATCCAAATTAGTGGCGATATCGACGATGACATTGCACATCATATTGGGGAAGCATGGACTAAATGGAGGTCTGCCTAGGGAGTATTGTGGGACAAGAAAATACCACCTAAGCTCAAAGGTAAGTTTTACAGATTGGTGGTTAGATCATCTTTGTTGTATGTAGTGGAGTGCTGGCTAATAAAAAATACACATGTTCAGACGATGTATGTAGCAGAGATAAGGATATTGAGATGGATGTACGGTCACACCAGGAGTGATAAGATTAGGAATGAGATCATTCGGGAGAAGCTAGAGGTGGCCTTTATGGACGATATGATGAGGAAAGTGAGACTTCAATGGTTTGTACATGTGTAGAGAAGGATTACCGATGCTCCTGTTAGGAGGTGTGAGAGGTTGGGGGAGGTGATCAGACAAGATATGGCGAAACTTGATCTCACCGAGGACATTACCTTAGATAGAAAGGAGTGGATGTTGTGAATTAGAGTAGCAGGATAATTGATT
The DNA here is from genome assembly GCA_025774065.1 of Solanum ossicruentum. NCBI lineage: Eukaryota > Viridiplantae > Streptophyta > Magnoliopsida > Solanales > Solanaceae > Solanum > Solanum ossicruentum. The sequence continues at coordinate 10,472,234 of JAOTQR010000086.1, forward strand.
GGTAAGGTTAGGTGAATGTCTGGCTTTAGGGTATAGTAGGGTAGTAGTGTGTTATATCATGTGTTGTCATTATCAATCGTATGTGTGTAAAATTATCTTAGTTATATATTGTTATGTGCTTTTTGTTATTAGTCGTTCTTTCTCTTCTCTTTCCTTTCCTTTTTGTCATATCTAGTTTATTCTTCTTATGGATTTTTGAGATAAGGGTTTCTAGGAAACAACCTCTCTACTTCTATGAGGTAGTGGTAAGGTCTGCGTACATTATACCCTCCCCAGACCCCACTTGTGCGATTCCACTGGGTATGTTATTGTTGTTTTATTGCTTTTGATTTTCTTTTTGTGTCAATCTATCTATCTTATTTTCTTATCTTTTCTTTTTCACATTTTGTATTACATCATTTGGTATCAACAAAAGGCTTAGATTTGTTCCTATGATTCTAGTTTTGGGTTTCTTACTACAAAAAAAACAAAAAAAAAAAGAGTAAAAAACGATTTTGAAAAATCCCAAAAATATTTTTGTTGATTTGTGTCTTTTTTGAATTTTCAATGTTAGATGTTTGTTCTCTAATATTAATTGAGTCTTAAATTGAGATTTGGTGTCGTATAGAGTGATATCGAATATTCAACCATTGTTTGATTGAAGAAACTTGATGAAGAAGAAAGTAGGTCTTGAGATTTGATGAAATTTGTTGGCGATTAAAGTCTAAAAAGTATTGGGGTTTGTTCTCAATATCAAGGAGAACTTAAATCTCATATTTGTGAAATTCTGAGCCAAAAAGTTCAAGGGTTTTAATTCAGATTTTCATCTTGTTCCCAGTGTTCTCAAGGAGTATTCAAATATTGAAGAGGAAGAATCTTCCAAAAAGGGGGTGTTGATCCAAAATGTGCAAGAATAGAGGGAATAATTATGTTTGTACATTTGGAATATACCAAAAAGGGCAAGTCCTAGGTCAATAAAATATAATTGGCCCATAAGAAGGTCAAATTTGGGTCTTTAAAGCTGCAAAAGTGCAAAAGGGGTGGTCAAAGTTGTACTCGAAGGACCCATTCAGCGACGCGCCAAATAGTGTCTGAGTCCGTCTAATCCTGCTCCAGTTGCTATAACTTTAGGCAGTCAAAAAGGTCATTGGTGGTCCGCCAAAGTGCTTTAGTGGTCAAAATTTATATATCATGAGCAGAACTTCATTTTTGGCTTTTGAAACACCGGAATCGGAGCTCCAAAGCTCGACCAATCTTAGATTCTAAATTCTTAGTTGGTTTTCTTTTGATTCTTGTCCATTTCAAGATTCCTAAGCTAATTTTCAACTTGTAATTGATCTACTTCTTGATTATTAATTCTTGAATCCTCTTCTTTGTTAGTGCCATTTACTTTTGTGCTTTTGTTTATTTTATTTCGTAGTTAACTTCTTGATTCAAATCCGTTTACTTTAATCGAGTCTTCCACTCTTCTCGAAACAAGAATCCACTCCGTGCAAGAACAGAAATTGATGCCTTGTGAACCACTTAGTATAAATAGTCTGCAACCTCAGCCGAGCCAATTTGGGAGGCAATCAAAGGTATATAAACACGAGTGAGTGCGAGATTATTTCACTAACACTAATGTTGATTATTATTTTTGTTGAGTGTTGTTTTAATAGGTATAATGGCAAGTGGGAATGAAACTCCACTATCCACCAGAGGAGTTACTTAGGATGCTATAATGGAAGTGATTACCAATATGAGTTAGAGAATGGAAGCCATGGAGGGTCATGTATCCACCACTCAAGGTAGTGTGTCATCTATGTATGGTAGATATCAATGTACAAGGTTGACTTAACTCTACAAACACCACTCCACAAACTACCTATTGAGCTTTAATAAGTGGTCCTACCCGTCCTTCTTCTCCTACTATGACTCCCTAAATATTCTATCAAGTATTCAATCCAATACCCATGAACCCCAACACCAATACCACAGTACCATACCACCACAAAACCAAATGCATCAAGAAGTTCCACCAAACACATACCGGCCTGAACAAGAACTACTAAACCAAAATCCACCCTTCCAAGCACCCCAAGCCCAACATCGACCAATTCAAGTTGAGGAAGTGAGGGCCGAAGAGTACCAAGAAGGGTATGAAGGTAAATGTGAAGAGGCACTGTGGAATGATATCCAAAGGAGTATAACAAGAGGAAATTGGGGTATATAGGTCGAGGAGGTAGATTTGGTCCGGTTCCACAAGGAAAAAAACATTATGTGAACCAACCTCAAAACTTTGGAAAGAGCAAGGTAACCAATAATTTTCAACGTTCCAAGAGGTCCTCATAATATTGACCAAAAAGGGCATGGAGGTAAAGATGCCGGGATTAACTCTATAAAGACTAGTCTCCCAACGTTCAAAGAAGAATGCAATCCTGATGCTTATCTAGAATGGGAGTAACTTTATGAGACGATCTTTCAAGGCAATGATTTGACCGAGATAAAAAAGAGTTATTTTGCTATTGCTCAATTTGATGGGTATGCAATTACATGGTGGGAATACATGAAGAGATACCATATATTTAGTTCTCAAGGAGGACTACTACCAACATAGACCGATTTAAAAGCCCTTATGAGAGTCAAATATGTACCATAAAGGTATAGGCAAGAGTTGCTTACCAAATTGTACATGTTGAGGAAAGGAAACAAAATGGCTTACTATAATGAGTTCCAAAATTTGATCTTGAAGCTAGAGTACAATTAGAGTGAAGAGCATGCCATCATATGCTTCAAGGTAGGATTGAACAAAGTAATCTCTTCTAAGAAGGCAATCAACAAGTTTGCTAGTTTGAATGAAATCTTTGAAGCGGCCCATGAGGTAGAGAGGGAACTCTGGGAAGAAAAGTTAAGTATAAAGGTATGTCATCTTCCATTTCATGGAGTAAAACATGGAAAAAGCTCAAATGTCTTTGGGATAGAACAAAAGCAAGGATCTTAAGAAGCCTTATGAGAAGAAAGTGATTGAAGGCGGTGCTCCAAATTATCCACAAAGAGAAGGAGGTAACAAAGAACCAATCAATTAACCTAAAGGTATTCAATGTCACAAGTGTAAAGGATGGGGACACAAGATGCAGGAGTGTCCTAATTGGTTGAATATCCTAGTCCAAGGAGGAGAGTTGAACCTTGGTGAAGAGGTGGACAAAGAAGAAGGTTGTGAAGATGAACCCAAAATGGCAATGAGTTTGATGATAATAAAGGTGAGGAACAAGATACATGTGAAGCGAGCGATGTAGTTGTACCTAAAGAATTGATGAGGAAGAATCCAATTGAAGATGATTAGCCTTAAGAAAGAGAGTTCACCATACAATGTATGTGGTGAGATCAGTCATGATTAGCAAGGCCATAGATGATTTGAGTCAAAGAGAAAATATCTTCCATTCTAAGTGCCTTATCAAAGGTTATGTATGTTCCTTGATCATTAATAGTTGAAGTTGTGCAAATGTTGCTAGCATCGCATCAGTAGAATTCTTGAAACTCCCTACCACTAAGCTTGCTATGCCTTACAAACTTCAATGGTTGGGTAAGTGTGGAGAATTGAGAGAGAAACGACAAGTGTTGATAAAATTTCAAGTTGGGAAGTACCAAGATGAGATCTTATATGATGTGGTCCCGATGCAAGCTTGTCATGTGTTACTCGGGAGACCTTGGCAATATGACCATGCAACCATTCATGATAGTGGATATATACAAATATTCACTTGTGTTGGATGGTCATAAGTATGTCCTTCATCCGATGTCACCCTCTCAAGTCAATGAAGTGTATCAAAAGGTGAGTGAATTGTGGGAGAAAAAGAAGAGCGAAGAGGAACATGTGAAAATTGAGGATGAAGAGGCGAAAGAAGCAAAAAGAGTGAGCGGAAATACTATGGTGATGTTGGCTAGGTACAAGGAGAAAAGAGAGGAAGTTGTAGCCAAAAGATAATTGATCCTTATCACACATAGGGGATCAAGTGCTACATACTAACCAATCTCTTTCTTCTCTTCCCCATTCTATTTCTCTTCTTTTGCAGGACTATGAGGATGTTTTCCTTAAGGAACTCTCAAGTTGATTACCTCTACTTTGAGGTATTGAGCATCAAATTTACTTTGTGCCGAGATCTCAATTGCCCAAAAAACCTACATATCGAAGTAATCCGGAGGACATTAAAGACCTTCAAAGAAATGTTGAGGAACCTCTCAACAAAGGGTTATATGAGAGAAAGTATGAGTCCATGTGTCATTCTGGTTATCTTGGTTCCAAAGAAGGATAGAACATAGCACATGTGTATGCATTGTCGATCCATCAACAAAATCACGATAAAGTATTGTCATCCTATACCTAGATTAGATGATATGCTTGATGAGCTCAATCGTTCTCTGTGTTTGGAAAGATTGATATTAGGAGTAATTATCATAAAATCTGGATGCACCCTGGAGATGAATAGAAAACCGCATTCAAAACCAAGTTTGATCGATATGAATGATTGGTGATGCCTTTTGGTCTAACTAATGCTTCTAGTACTTTTATGCAACTCATGAATTATATGATGAAACCCATCATAGGGAAGTCTTTTGTTGTCTACTTTGATGATATCTTGGTCCATAGCAAAGCCATGAATGAGCATGTAGAGCATTTGAGATGTGCCTTTGATGTGCTTAGAATGGAATAGCTTTAAGATTATCTTGAGAAGTGTTTGTTTTATGTTGATGAAGTTATGTTCTTGGGATTTTTTGTGAGTGCAAGGGGTGTTAAGGTTAATGAATTAAAGATAGATGCTATGAAAAATTAGCCAACTTCGAAATCCATAAGTGATGTCCGAAGCTTTTATGGATTGGCTAGGTTTTACAGGTTGTTTGTCAAAGGATTTAGTACCATCGTTGCTCCCTTAACTGAGGTGATTTGAAGGATAAACATTTCAATCAGGGTGAAGAGCAAGCCAAGGCCTTTGAGACCTTGAAATCCATGCTTAGTTCTGCTCCATTGTTGCAATTGCCCAATCTTGAGAAAATGTTTGAAGTGGAATGTGATGCTTGTAAAGTTGTCATTGAAGCCATCTTAATGAAAGAACAAAAGCCCATTGCTTATTTTAGTAAAAAGCTAAATGGTGTCACATTAAATTATTCCACTTATGATCTTGAATTGTATTCTTTGATTAGGGCATTGGGAAATTGACAACATTATTTATGGCCCAAAGAATTTGTTATTCGGACCAATAATGAGTCCCAAAAACATATTTGGGGTTAAGGTAAGTTGAAAAAGAGGCACACCAAATGGATTGAATTCATTGAAACTTTCTCTTATACAATCCAATACAAAAAAGGGAAGGAATATGTGTTGGCTGATGCCTTGTCTAGAAAATATATGTTGGTAAGTACTTTATCTTCTAAATTACTCGGTTTTGATTATTTGATACATTGTACAAGGACTCCATATTTGCTCTAATCTACCAAGATTATGAGGAATGGGAAAGGGAAAGATGACTTAGGGATAGATCTTCTGCTCCCTATTCCAAGTTTGAGGGTTTCTTGTTCAAAGGCAAGAGACTATGTGTGCCCATGAGCTTTTGGAGAGAACTTTTTGTGAGGGAGGCACATGATGGAGGATTAATGGGACTTTTTGGTGTGAACAAAACTAAGGGAATTTTGGAGGAGCAATTCTATTGGCCCAAGATGCATTAAGACATTGTGTAAATCTGTAGCCAATGCATTAAGTCTCGATATGCCAAGTCATGCCTCCTTCCCCCAGGTTTGCACACTCCACTCCCCACGCCTCAAAGACCTTGTCTTGATATTTTTATGGATTTTGTTTTGGGTTTGCCAAGGAATAAAAGAGGTAGAGATAGCATCTTTGTAGTTGTTGATCGATTTTCAAAGATGGCTCATTTCATTCTATGTCATAATTGTGATGATGCACCTCATGTTGGATTGTTGTTCATTGAAAATGTTGCCAAATAGCATGGAATTCCTCAAAACATTGTAAGTGATAGGATCTTAAGTTCCTTAGTCACTTTTGGAAAATATTGTATGGTAGACTTGGTACCAGATTTTTGTTGCAGCTTCTTATCACCCACAAAACGATAGCCAACCTAAAGTTGTGAATAGGACTTTATGTTCTATGCATCGTGCCATGGTAAATAGAAAGTTGGCATCATGGGAGGAACATTTGCCACTAGTTAAATTTGTTTACAATCGTGTTATTCATAAGATTATTGGTATGTCTCTATTGAGCTTATATATGGCTTTAACCCCGCCTAACCCCCTTGGATTTAACTCTTCTTTCTCAAGATGCCATTTTGAGCTTAGATGGAAACAAAATTGAAGCAATGAAGAAGCTCCATGAGAAAGTTCGACTTCACCTTGAGAAGAAGAATCAAGACATGGAAAAAAAGGCAAACAAAGGTCAAAAAATGGTTGTGCTTAAACCGGGTGATTGGGTATGGGTGCATTTTTGCAAAGAGAGGTTTCCAAATCAAGTGGAAGAGATATGGATATCACTTTTTCATGTCCGCCTCGGCTTCCCATGTGGCACTTTCAACTTGTTTGTTCCTCCAAAGGACTTTGATGGAAGCTACATCTTTGTTTCTCAATCAGTTCACTTGTCTATCCAAAATCTCCGCCGGGACCACCTCATAGGTCAAATTGTCTTCTACAACACCCACAACTTCTAAGGGCACTATAGCACTTGGGTCACCCACACACTTCCTCAACATGGACATATGGAAGACTGGATGAACCATATTCATCTCCATAGGCAACTCTAACTCATATGCAACCTTACCAACTCTCCTCAACACTTTATAAGGACCCATAAACCTTGGGCTCAATTTGCCTTTCTTGCCAAATCGAACCACACCCTTCATGGGTGAGACTTTCAAGTAAACCGAATCACCAACCTTTAAACTCAAGATCTCTTCTTCTCACATTGGAGTAGGTCTTTCGTCTACTTTGGGCTTTCTTCAATCTCTCCCTTATCTACTCACCTTCTCCAAGGCTTCCATGACCAAATCTGGACCTATCAAAGCCATCTCCCCCACATCAAACCACCCAACTAGGGATCTACAATACCTACCATATAAAGCTTCAAAGGGATCCATACCAATGCTTGAGTGATAGCTATTGTTGTAAGCAAACTCAATAAGTGGAAGATGTTCATCCCGACTACCCTTAAACTCCAAAATACAAGCTCTAAGAATATCCTCAAGAGTTTGGTCCTCTTGGCTTGACCATCCATCTGAGGAGAAAAGCCCTTCTAAGCTTAACCTTGGTACCAGGACCACTTTGGAAGGACCTCCAAAAGTGAGAAGTGAATTAGAGCACCATGATCCGAAATGATAGACTAGGGCACTCCATGCAATCTAACTAATTAATGTATATACAACTTGGCATAATCTTCGGCACCATAAGTGGTTTTGACCAATAGAAAGTGAGCCAACTTTGTCATTCTTCTACAACAACACAAATAGCGTCAAAGTGTTTCTAATCTTAAGCAACCCAACCAAAAAATCCATGTTGATCTCTTCCCATTTCCAAGTAGGAATTTCTATGTCTTGGGCTAGGCTATCTGGCCTTTGATGCTCGGCTTTCACTTGTTGGCAATTGTGACATGCGAATACGAATTTGGTGATATCTCTCTTCATACCACCCAACCAATACACCTCCCTCAAGTCTCTACACATCTTTGTGGAACCGGAATGAATACAATAAGATGAATTATGAGCCTCCTTCAAAATAAACCCCCCTTAAGTCATCAACATTTGGTACACACGACCTACCTTGGTACCTAAGGGCACTATCTCTCCCTTGGGAGAAAACCTCCACTTTACCATCCTTCACCAAGGTCTTCAACTCTATCAAAGCAAGGTCAAGATCTTGTTTTGACTTTACTTCCTCAATCAAAGAAGATTTAGAACCATCAATAACCATTACTCCACCATTTTAAACTTCATCCAATCTAACCCCAATCTAGCCAACCGATAAACTTCTCTAGCCACCTCTTTGCCACCATCATTAATATTAGCTAGACTACCAATGGACACTCTACTTAGAGCATCGGCCACAACATTAGCTTTGTCGGGATGATAATGTACACACATGTCATAATTTTTAAGGAGCTCTAATCACCATCTTTGTCTCAAGTTGAGATCTTTTTGTGTGAATATTGGAGATGCTTGTGGTCGGTAAACACTTCAACATAAACCCCATACAAGTAGTGACACCAAATTTTCAAAGCAAACACCACAACTGCCAATTCAAGATCATGGATGGGATAATTTCGCTCATGCACCTTAAGTTGTCTAGAAGCATATGCTATCACCTTTCCATTTTGCATCAAAACACACCCCAAACCAATTCTTGAGGCATCACAATATACCACAAACCCTTCCAACCCTTCCGGTAGGCCAATATAGGAGAAGAGACAAGTTTATCTTTCAAGGTTTGAAAACTCTTTTTACATTCATCGGTTCAGACAAATTTTTCCTTCTTTTGGATTAACTTTGTCATAGGAGAAGCAATAGAAAAAAAGCCATTCACGAACCTCCGATAGTAACCCGCCAAACCCAAGAAACTCCTAATATCTGATGGAGTCAAGGATCTAGGACAATTTCTTATCACCTCCGTCTTCTTAGGATCAACCTTAATGCCATCACTTGAAACCACATGCCCTAGAAAAGCAACCTCTTTCAACCAAAACTCGCATGTTTCCTGTGTAGCAAACAACCTCTCATCCCTCAAGATTCTGCAATACCACCCTCAAGTGATTCACATGCTCTTCCTCACTCCGAGAATAAATCAATATATCATCCATAAAGACCACCACAAACATATCAAAGTAGGGTTTGAAGGCCCTATTCATGAGATCCATAAATATAGCCGGTGCATTTGTCAACCCATAGGACATAACCACAAACTCAAAGTGCTCGTACCTAGTCCGAAAATCCATTTTGGGAATATCACACTTTACTTGGTGGTATCCAGACTGAAGATCAATCTTAGAAAAGTGACTAGCCCCTTGTAGTTGATCAAAAAGGTCGTCGATCCTTGGTAGAGGGTACTTGTTCATTATGGTAACCTATTAAGTTGTTGGTAATCAATGCACATTCAAAGGAAACTATCCTTTTTCTTTAAAAATAACACTGGTGCACCCCAAGGTGACTTACTAGGCCTTACGAAACCCTTCTCCAACAAATCTCTCAATTGATCCTTCAATTCCGTAAGGGCCATATGATAAGGGGAAATGGAAATGGGTTGCATATAGGGAAGGAGGTCTACACCAAAGTCATTTTCCTTTAGGGAGGAACAACGGGAAGCTCATCGGGAAAGACATCAAGAAACTCATTGACCACCGGAACCAACTCAATAGGAAGGACTTTGGATTCAACATCTCTAACCCTTACAAGATGATAAATGCCATCCTTAAAAATCAACTTTTGGGCTTTAAGACAAGAAATGATCTACCCTTGAACACATTACGACTTTTCCACTCAAGGACGGGCTCATTAGGGAATTTGAATTTGACGTACGGGTCCTAATTTCAATGGAAACATAATATGCATGTAACCAATCCATCCCAAGAATGATATCAAAATCCACCATATCTAATTCAACAAAATCACAAGGCAAGACCTTATGCAATATGAACACGGGATAATATCTATAGACTCTTTTAGCAATAATGGACTCACCAATGGGGGTATACACTTCATAAGGTTCACACAACAATTCGAGACTCACATGTAGCTTTTTGGCAACAAAAGCAGTGATGAAAGGAGTGGCACCCGAATCTATCAATACATACACATTAAAATAAAGAACCTTTAACATACCGGTGAAGACAGTGGGCACCTCTTCCACCCCTTGCCTTCCTTGAAGAGCATAAAACCTATTTTGGCTTGGAGTACCCCCTTGTTAGCCTCCCTTTGCCCTTTGACCCGCATTAGCACCTTGGCCTTGAGGATGACCATCTATATCTTTGTTTTGAGGATGAGGGCAATCAATAACCTTGTAACCCATTTCACCAAAACCAAAGCTAGAGTACTTCAAACATGGGCCACCATTATTTTTCCCACACTTTTTGCACTTAGGATTTGCCATCCCACCATTGCCGCCTTGGAATCTTGGGTTATCATTAGGAAATCTCTTGTTAGGAGCATTGGAAGACCCTTGGCCTTGGAACTTGTCGCCTTGAGAAAATCGTCCACCCTTGGAACCTTGGAAACTGCCTTCAAATCGAGCTCTCTTGGACTCACCAATTATTTTTTTTCTAAGCTTTTCCCCCTCTAGTTATTCGGCGTATATCATGAGTCAGAAAAAATCCATATCACTCACTAGCATGGTGGTACGACACTCTTCATTAACCAAATTGGAATCTCCCAACAAATATTTGTTCATTCTAACTCTAGGGTCGGCCACCAAATGTAGAGCATACTTGGAAAACTTGTTGAACTTGAGGGCATACTCCCTCACACTCATGGAACCTTGCTTAAGATTCATAAACTCCATCATCTTAGCTTCTCTTAACTCAATAAGAAAGAACCAGTTGAGGAATGCAGCTTTGAACTCCTCCCAAGGAATAACATCATCATCTCTTCTCTTCGATTTCCATTGGGTGAACCAAATTTGAGCCACACCTTTGAGTTGATAGGCCACTATCTCCGCTTTGTCCTCCAAATTGACCGCCATGATAGATAACACTTTATACACCTCATCGATGAACTCTTGGGCATCCTCTTTTGGCTTGGATCTATGGAACTCCTATGGGTTTATTCTTGTGAAATCCCTCACTCTTGAGGCCAGAGTGGGAGCATGAGGGGCTTGGGCCCCTTAGTTCATTTGGTTGGGCATAGAATGAGCTAACATTGTGACAGCATCTCGAAACTCTTCTTGGGCTACCCTTCCATCATGAGGAGCTTGAGGAGCGGGAGGGGTCAGTTGCTCCTCGGGAGTGCAGGCTCTCCTTAGTCTTCCCCTTGGAATTGACATGATCTAGAAGGAAACTAGAGCATTCATTATGGGAAAACCCTCATAACTACACCTAAAGCACAATATAGAGCATAAAAAAGTGAAACATTTCCTAAAATGCCTCATAGTCTCCCATTCATAGTTATGGTGCACTTCACAACTATGAGTAAGACTCTAATCAACACGATAGTTATGGTGCACTTCACAACTATGAGTAAGACTCTAATCAACATGGTGTGTTGGATTTTTGAGACCATTAAAAACCTAGTGCTCTGATACCAAATTTTGCACAACCCAAGAGTAGGGTCTAGATATGACATGGTGAATGGGGAACACAAAAGGATTTCAAACAAGCCTCTTAGCATATCAATAACACATCCTTGATCGCGGAAGCAAAATAGACAGCAACAAGAGATATAAATAGGGAAGCGGGGTTAAGGGAAGTATTGATATTCATAAAAGCATAAAAGAGTCAAGCTCATAGTATAAGTATATCATAATATCCAACAACACCTCTAACTTGGAATCGGAGGGGGGGGGCAAGACACTTTTTGGGCTCACCCACATAATAACAAGTATTCAACATAATGAAGTCTCAAGATAGCAAGAGTAATGTAGATATTGTCCTCAGACTTGAGGACTCACCAATGCTTATCACTAAAGTACCGAACTAGCCACATGGAGAATGATCAAAAGGATCTCCGGTCCCTACATGGTAATATAATGTAGGCATAGAGCATGCATTAGTACGTTTGAATGAACTAAGTATGCAGGATGTAATGCAACAAGACTTAACCAAGAAAGTCAAAATGCGTAATCATAACAATGGATATATAATCTCAATTTAACATGCATGATCAATGCTCATAATAAAACATTCTTGTAAATCATTCAGCTTGCACAATATATATATCATACATATGTGGGAAGATACCTTAACCGACATGAGTAAGGCCAAGCGAGCTACAACTTGGTATCCTGATGATTACCCCTCATTGGTAAAGAGGTGGTCTACTTGCCAAGGTACACCATACTTCACCTTACAAGAACATGACCCGTTTCGAAAGGATTTCATGATAATGTTGTAACGATCCCAAAATTTCATCTACTTAAGATGGAATACTGTAAGGCAGATATTTTGAAAGAGAAAGTATGTAAATTATTTATTTTTGTGAAGTTCGGATGAGAATTTGAAGATATCATAGAAGGAAAGTTTGTTCGAAATGACAAAGTGAGAGAAACTACAAAATTTCACTTTTGGACTGAAGGACGACCATATTTTAGTGAAGGATGAGCGTCCTTTAGTGAAATTATTCACTGATGGATGACCATCCTTCACGAAAGGATGACCATCCACCAACTTTTTGGCCTATATAGATCCAGACATTCCTGATCATTTTCAGCATCAAAATTTGGAGTTTATTCCTCTTCTCTTTCATTTTATTACTGGTTTCATACATTACAAGTATTAAAAATCAGTTTTGGGTCTAGTTAGAAGTGTCCGGATCACTTTCGGGTCAAGTTGGAATTTATCGGCTATACTACTCTTGTAAGTTGCTCCTATTTTTATATCTTTTATGTCATGATATTTATTATGTATAAGCTTACTTTTAAGCACTTCATTATGTAAACATTACATATTTTTGAGTTACAAAATACGTAAGGTTTAACAAAAATGCTACTCAAACGTCTATTTATTTAATTGAGTTACGATTTGGAAATGAGTTGATAATTGATAAGTTGCATTTTAGAGTGAGACTTCTTGTAGTTATTTTCTTAATATATGAAGGATTTACTACTTGCATAATCTTTATATGACATGAAACTAAGAGTATTATACGTGTAATGTACTAGGTGTTTTTAAACCTATACTTGCGTGAAAAATAATGTTCAAGTGAATACCTATTGAGTTAAGTTAAATTTGATATGAAGGTTATCTTAGCGATTAGCTTAGTTTATTTATGTGATTGTTGAGGTGGTCTTAGAAGGGCGGTTTGTTTATCCTTGGTACCAAACTTGAATAAATTAATATCCTCATTTCCATGACTTTGCGCCCACTACAGCAGTAGCACTGGCATGTAAAAAGTTTCCAAAAATAGTTCATTTCTTTCCCGGGTGGCTAAGTGTCATAGTGGAGGAGGAGTAGGAGCGAGGTGTAGATCCACAACCAAACTATTTTCTTTCCATGAATTAATCACTTGATTCGCCTCATGAAGTTGAATAGTGGAATTGTCATAGTTGCATTAAAGGCTTTAAAGTGGGGATAATGTTATATGAAATTAAGACTAAAGATGAAGTTTGGTTTACTTTGGAATTATTCGAAATGAAGGTGTATATGTGAAGGATGTGTAATTGACTTGTTTGGGAGTAATCTTTTGTCATTGTTGCATGGCATGCATGGGCAGCCTTTGACATGCCCTTAGCACGACTTGGGGCCATACCATACCATGCCATAGCACCATGGGAAAGGATAATGCTACCATACCTAGGTCCCATGCCCACTCCCTTGTGTTTGTAATCTTTCTTTCTTTTTAAAAAGTGAGTCAAAAAGCCCTTTACACCATATGATTTCATGCCCTTTTCCCCACACATTTTTTACCTCTTTATAGTGATCAAGTGACCCTTATAACTTCTCAAAAATCAGTATAAATATCCCCCCACTTAGTCTCTACATCACTCTTCAAGGAAACAAAATCCCCTAATCTACATTGCTCTTCCAAAACTCTCTCAACACTTAGGCTAAGTATTCTTCAAGATCTCCACCAAGTCTCTTCATCTTCTCAAGCCTAATCAAGCAAGGTATGTGGATTTGATTCTTGGTTTCGTTTCAACCAAGAAGTCCTCTTCGTAAACTAAATTTTGAATTACAAAATTTTTGATCTTTGATTTATGTATAATTATATACTAATTGATATTTGCTTAAATTATGGTTATTCATATATTTTATTATTATTTGTGTATATCTAACAAGGTTTTAATTCAAGCATTTTGGTATTTAATCTAGTCTATATTTTCAAGTCTTACATACATAAATGAGTTATTATGATTCTTTTATCCTAAATTGTTCCTATGATTGTTGTAACTCCGTTTAACTTTCAAATTCATGGTTTGAGGGTTATTGAACCAGTCCCCAAACGTGATTTAAGTTGAGTTATGAACTTTGGATATTTAGCTTTCATGGCATAATATGAACTTATGATTTTGGACAAAAATAAGTGAATATAAGTATGAAATGATGTTGGGTAACTTAAGACCCATTCCATTTTGTTTTGAATCTTTGTTAAGGAGCTATTCTAAGTACAAGATTGAATATGATTCTTTTGACAAGTTAAGACTTTCCAAACTAAATTAAGTTTTGATTATTTCGATTATGCATTGTCCGTTTCCGTGGGATTTTGACTTAGCACCGAATGAATTAGGAGTGGGACTCAACCTAAGGGGTCTTATATAAAGCTTATAATCTCATAACTACGTGCCACCGTAGGATATTTTGATTATGCCTTTTTAGGATTTCTGACTAGTGGATCCATCTAGTATTTTCGTTTCTGGAGTTATAACTTGGCAAGGTAACTCACTCTTTGGCCGCTATGTAGCATGACATCGGCATTCCATATTATAGCTCATATGGTTTTATCGGTTATGGTCTTGTTCCCACACTTACTTGCTTATGTGCTTCTCCATGCATTTTCATGGTATTACTTTAAGCTTTACTTTGGAATTGAATATATTGTTTAAGCTTGGCATTTGTTATATTGGGTAAGTATTTTTTGTCATTATATTTACTTGTTGCATTGCATACCCGCATACTTAGTACATTCCAAAGTACTAATCGTGTTTTTGCCTACATGCTATAATCATGTAGGGAAAGGCGATCTACCTTATCCTCCTCCGTGTGGCTAGATTGCTCGTAAAGACTCTGAGCTTTGGTGATTTCCTATTCATTGGGAATAGAACCCTTATCTTCAAGCTTTGCCTTTGTTATTCAGATATTTGATGTACTTTCATTTTGACTTAGTATTGAGGGGCCTAGACTTGTATTGTTGGCTCTATTTATTGTCATTGTTTAGAGGTGTGTCTGGACCATTGCTACACTTGGTATGTTTTAAACTATTTAACTTATGCTTCCTCTTATGATTACAAGTTGTTCCTTAGTCCTATTCCCCATATTTCATTGTCATTTATTTGCCATTTGTCATTTAAACCTATAATGTGCAATTATGATTTAAGAGGCTTGTTTAGGGGCCTTCGGGTTCTCATTCGCCATGTCACACCTAGACCCTAGATTTGGGTCGTACAAGCTTGGTATCAGAGCACAAGGTTTTAAAATGATCCTTGGAAGTCTACACACTGCATGTAGTAGTGTCTTATTCATGGTGGTAAAGTGCGCCACAACATATAGGAGGCTATGAGATGTTTAGGATTGTCTCACTTCTTTGTTTAAATCAATTCATGCCTTAGAGTAATTTAAGATATCGTTCCTTCTAATGACTTATTCGTTGCACTGTAGAAGATGCCGCCAAGAAGAAATATTCTCGTGTGTGAGATTCCTCAATCTCCAAAAGAGGGTAATGTGTCTGACGTCGAGTCCAGGAATGTTATCTCACTATTGGCTCAAATAGTTGCCAATTAGGCTACGCATCCACCTTAAGCTCCAGCACCTCAAGCTCTCATCTGGGCAGCTAGGGTGAGAGAT
Organism: Solanum ossicruentum; assembly: GCA_025774065.1. Lineage (NCBI taxonomy): Eukaryota > Viridiplantae > Streptophyta > Magnoliopsida > Solanales > Solanaceae > Solanum > Solanum ossicruentum. Next base: position 10,487,886 of record JAOTQR010000086.1, read on the forward strand.
TTCACCTGTATGAATCCACCAAAATTTCATGGAAATAGAATTGATGAGGATCCCATAGAGTTTATTAATGAGGTCTACAAGGTTCTCTCGATTATGGGTGTGTCATCGGAGGAGAAGGCAGAGTTGGAAGCCTATCAAGTTAAAAGCCTTGCATAGATTTGGTATGATCAGTGGGAAGGTGAAAGGGTGCTTGGTGGTCCAATTGATTGGGAAGAATTCAAGGCTGTGTTCTTGGATCAATTTTTCCCTCTTGATTTAAGGGAAGCCAAAATGAAAGAGTTTATGAACTTGACGCTTGTCTATGAGCTTTTGCGAGTACTCGTTGAAATTCAATACACTCTCCAAATATGCTTCTATGCTGGTATCCGAACCTAGGGCTAGGATGAATATGTTTGTTATGGGAGTCTTCGACCTCATTAACAAAGAATGCCAAACTACCTTACTAATCCAAGATATGGATTTGTCTCGGCTTATGATTTATGCCGAGCAACGTGAGGAAAAGAAGATTCGCAAGTTGAGGAAACATAATGCTAAAAGGCCGAGGTATGACGGTGAGTATCAAGGTTACAAGGGTGGTGATGGTAACCGAGGTCATCAAAACAAAGGTTCCAACAACAAGCGTCTTCAAATTCCTTCAACCATGGCATACTAATGATCGGTTTCAACATACTAAGGGTCAACAAAGTGGTGGCCATGCTCAAGCTTGCCCAACATGCAAAAAGTATGGTAAGAACCATGGTGGTGTGTGCTATTGGGAGTCGGGTAGTTGTTTTGCATATGGCCAACTAGGTCACAAAATTGCCAATTGCCACAAGGCTCATAATAAGGGTAAGGGCATTCGCCTGCATGGGAAAGATGTACAGGTAGAACAAAAGGGACAAGCTGTGCAACAAGGTGGTAGTCCTTGCAACAATAGGTTCTATGCACTACATGGGAGGCAAGAGGTGGAAGATTGGCCAAATGTTGTCATGGATATGTTGAAAGTGTTTGATTTTGATGTTTATGTGTTGTTAGATCCTAGTGCCAGCTTATCCTTTGTGGTCTTTCCTTGCCAATAGGTTCAATTTAAATCACAAAATTTTGCATGAGCCCTTTTTTGTGTCTACTCCCGTGGGTGAGTCAATAGTTGCTAAAAGAGTCTATAAAGATGTTCCTGTGTCTATTATGCATAAGACTCACTCCACACCGGGCAAAGAGTGAGTCAACTTGCCAAGGTATAACTTTAGAAATGGAAATACAAGATGGATCTACCTGTTAGAAAGCATAAAAAGGCATAATCAAAATATCATACGATGACACGTAGTTATGAGATTAGAAGCTTTATATAAGACCCCTTAGGTCGAGTCCCACTCCTAACTCATTCGGTGCTAAGTCAAAATCCCACAGAAACAGACAATGCATAATCGAAATAATCAAAACATAATTTAGTTCGGAAAGTCTTAACTTATCAAAAGAAAGATATTCAAACTTATACTTAGAATAGCTCTTTAACAAAGATTCAAAACAAAATGGAATGGGTCTTCAGTCACCCAACATCATTTCATACTTGTATTCACTTATTTTTGTCCAAAATCATAAGTTCATGTAATGCCATGAAAACCAAAAATCCAAAGTTCATAACTCAACTTAAATCATGTTGGGGACTAGTTCAATAACCTTAAAATCACAAGTTTTATATTCAAACAAAGTTATAATAATCATAGGAACATTTTAGGATAAAATCATAATAACTCATTTGTGGATCTAAGACTTGAAAATATAGGTTAGCTTAAATAATGCAAATCTAGAATGCTTGAATTAAATTATGTAAAGCCTTCATAAATAATCATAAAATATATGAATAATCATAAATTAAGCAAATATCAATTAGTATGCAATTATACATAAATAAAAGATTAAAAATTCGCAATTCTAAAATTAGTTTTTCGAAGAGGAATTCTTGGTTGAAAGGAAATCATGAATCAAACTCACATATGTTGCTTGATTAGCCTTGAGAAGATGAAGAGATTTGGTGGAGATCTTGAAGAATACTTAGCCTAAGTGTTGAGAGAGTTTTGGGAGAGCAATGTACATTAGAGGATTTGGTTTCTTTGAAAAGTGATGTAGAAACTAAGTAAAGGGGGTATTTATACTGATTTTGGGAGGTTATAAGTTCATTTAATCACTAAAAAGTGGTCAAAAACATATGGGGAAAAGGCAATGAAATCATGTGGTCCAAAGGGTCTTTTTGACTCACTTTTAAAAAGATTGAAGATGCCAAACACATGGGTGTGGGCATGGGACCTAGGTATGGTAGCCTTATCCTTTCCCATGGTGCTATGGCATGGTAGGGTATGGCCTCAAGTAGTGCTAAGGGCATGCCAAACGCTGCCCATGCAAGCCATGCAACAATGGTAAAAGGATTACTCCCAAACAAGTCAAGTACGTAACCTTCACATATGCCTTCATTTCGAATAATTCCAAAGAAAACCAAACTTCATCTTTAGTCTTAACATCACATAAAATTGCCCCCAAAATATTATGCCAAGGATAAACTAACCATCCTTCCAAGACCACCTCAACAATCACATAGCTAAACCAAGCTAATCGCTAAGATAACCTTCATTTCAATTTTTACTTAACTCAATAGGAATTTAGTTGAACATAATTTTTACGCAAGTATATATCGAAAAAAAACCTGGTACATTACAATATCTCCCTCTTGGGATCATTCGTCCCCAAATGAGACAAGAGTAGTTTGAATAAATAGGAACTGAAGTAGTAACTAAGAGCTTAACATATCAAAATGCAAAATAGAGCTTATTTTCTTGCAAAACATATAGAAATATCATAAAGTAACATCAAAATAATTATGCATGCTTAATAAAGTTACACCCCGTACTCTCGTTAAATTAAGGATAACAATTAATTGAAGTCGAAAGTCCTCAATGAGATTAAAATAGGAAAGTTTAGGACCTAATTGATCAATAGGCAAACTAGAAGCCCTTATGATGCAATTATGAGGAATAGGTTTTCTATATATACCCTCCCTTGTTCAAATTAAAAGACCATTGTTCTTTGGTCTTATATTTTGGAGAAGTGAGGAGAAGAAGAGGGTTTGAAGAAGAAGAGGAAGGTTGAGCAATACTCCAAGTAAGTTTTCTACTTCTTGAGATATAAATTCTTAATTGTTGTAGTGATTAAGTTGATTTTGTATGTGAGTTGAAAATTTGGAAATTGGGGAAAATGGGGAATTGTGGAGTGGTATAGTTGGTGTACAATTTTATACTTGTGTGTTTTGTGCAAGACGAATATTTCATCCCATACTTAGCCAATTCAAGAGGAGAGAATCAACAAAACAACAAAAAAAATATTGTTGTGAATAGTAGCATCCCCTCTCGGGTTGCTACAGTGTTTTTGAGGAAGTTGTTGTATTTTTGGCTTCTCAGGAAATTGTCACTTCTAGGGTGTTACGTTGAGGTTCCTAAGTATCGTGGTATCTTTGGTTTGGTGGAAAAATGCTTAGAAATTCATAACGAAGGTTTGACGTTTTAAGGGGTTAAATCTTGTATGAACCATTCTAAATTCTTTTGGGATTGGTAGGAATCTTGGGTGTGTCGGGGAGGTTGTAAATAGCATACATATCGCAAGAGAAGGATTGGTTACAATTCATTCCTTATATTTGATCATA
>JAOTQR010000086.1:10491655-10502869 GCA_025774065.1 Solanum ossicruentum
ATTCCTTTCATCATCGTAAAATCACTTAATTCATAAGCCATACCATAGACCTTCAATAACTCAAAATCCATAACCGAACATTGTATCAAACACTTGGTGGGTTTGTAATGCTAGTTCAAAATCATGCAATTCAAGAGTGAATCACGTGAGAAAACTTGAAGTAAATCAACCCACCAACACTTGGTAACACTTTTATGCAAGATACATTGAAACCCCTTATCAAATCTCATCATAGACCATAGATTGATAACTCAAAACATACCTAAATAGACAATATTTTATGAAATACCAACTTAGTTTATAGTCAAATTCATAATAAGAAGTACCCATAGATAAAACAATCTGAAAACATGTAATTCTACATAAAAGGAAGGTTAGGCACCATGGGTGAAAGGACCCAATAGTTAAAACACACATACCTCAACTTTGGAGATTTCCTTGATGAAGATTTGAATGAGAACTTGATGCTTGAATGAAATTTCTTGAATCTGAAATGAGTTTGGGACACTTGGTTTTGGATAAAATATTTGGTTAAGGGTTAGAGAAGGTTTTGGGGAATGTCTTGAATGATATGGGGTTGAAAAATGACTAAGTATAGGTGTTTTTATACATAGGAGGGCTTAGTCCGAAGACCCCAAAGCCTTATGCCAAAATTGAAAAACTGGCAACAAAATTCACTGCTCTGCGATGGGTCCGCGCTGCGGAGCCAACGCGAACAGGTTCTGGAAACAAAAATTTTTGGAAAATAAAATTTTGTTACGATTGCTCTAAATTTGGGGTTATACCTATTCCCCACTCAATGATGTCCCCTGATCAAGAATATGAAGTCCATTTTTCGATATCACACTTGGATTGTGACATATATGGGAATTACGATTATGAGCATTTCCGAGGCACATTTTCAGGTACTTTTTGGGGCGTTTCAATATCTCCCCTTGTTAACATTCGTCCCCAAATATCAAAGAAGCATACATAAGAACAATAATCATGAAGAAATCAGCCCCAACAAGAATGCAACAATGCACTTAAACACCATTTTCAAAAATCTCAACATAAGTGTACAAATCACATGAACAATTCAACATAAACATGAATGCATTCAAATGACATAAGGTCTGATATGTAAGACTTGAAATCACATAGAGGACTTGAATTAGTACCTTAGGCTTTAGTAGAATGGAAGATATAGGGATATTGCTTTTGCATGTTCGCCTTGGCTTCCCATGTGGCACTTCCAACTTATTGGTTTCTTCAAAGAACCTTGACGAAGGCAACATCCTTATTCCTCAACCTCTTCACTTGTCTATCCAAAATATCAACTGGAACCTCTTCATAAGTCAAATTATCTTCAACAACACCCACAACATCTAGAGGCACAATAGCAGTTGGTCACCCACACACTTCCTCAACATAGATACCTGGAAGATCGGATGAACCATATTCATATCATTGGGAAACTCCAACTCATAGGCCACCTTGTCAATACTTCTCAACACTCTATAAGGAGCCACAAATCTTATACTTAATTTACCATTTTCACCAACACGAACCACACCCTTCATGGGTGAGACCTTCAAACAGACCCAATCATCAACCTTAAATTCAAGATCCCTTCTCCTCACATCCGCATAGGATTTTTGACTACTTTTGCACTGTTATAAATCTTTACCTTATCAACCTTACCTTCTCCATGACCTGCATGACCAGATCCAGACCCAAAAAAGCCATCTCCCCCGCCTCAAACCATCCAACCGGGGACCTACAACATCTACCTGAGAGAGCCTCAAAAGGAGCCATACCAATGCTAGAATGATAGCTATTGTTGTAAGCAAACTCAATGAGAGAAAGATGATCATCCCAACTTCCCTTAAACTCCAAAACACAAGATCTAAGCATATCCTCAAGAGTTTGGATAGTTCTTTCAACTTGGCCATCTATTTAAGGATGCAAGGTCGTACAAAGCTTTACCTTGGTACCAAGACCTCTTTGGAAGGACCTCCAAAAATGAGAAGTGAATTGAGAACCACGATCCGATATGATACACAAGGGAATCCTATGCAATCTAACCAATTCATGAATGTACAACTTAGCATGATCTTTAGCACCATAACTCGTCTCAACAGGTAGGAAATGAGCTGACTTGTCATTCTATCATGCACAACCCAAATGGAGTCAAAATGTCTTCTAGTCTTAGGCAACCCAACCAAAAAATCCATGTTAATTTCCTCCCACTTCCAAGTAGGAATCTCTATATCTTGGGCTAGGCCACCCGGCCTTTAATGTTCGGCCTTAACTTGTTGGCAATTATGGCAACCGGACACAAACTTCGCAATATCCCTCTTCATGCCACCCCACCAAAATACTTCCCTCGAATCTCTATACATCTTTGTAGAACCGGGGTGAATAGAATAGGAAGAATTGTGAGCCTCATCAAGAATCTTCTCTTTCAAGTCATCCATACTAGGAACACACAACCTACCTTGGTACCTAAGGGTACCATCTCCACCTTGGAGAAAACTCCACCTTACCATCCCTCACCAAGGCCTTCAACTCTTACAAGGCGGGGTCAAGATCTTGCTTAGCCTTCACCTCCTAAATCAAGGAAGATTTAGAGCCATCAACAACCATAATACCACCATTGTTAATCTCCTCCAACCTAACTACAATCTAGCCAACTGATGAACCTCTCTAGCCTCATCTTTTCCATCATCATCAACATATGCTAGGCTACCCATAGACACTCTACTCAAGGCATCGACCACTATGTTAGCCTTACCCGGGTGATAATACATACTCATATCATAATCCTTAAGAAGGTCTGACCACCTTCTTTGTCTCAATTTGGGCTCTTTTTGAGTGAATACATATTGGAGACTCTTATGATCAGTGAACATATCAACATGAATCCCATACAAGTAATGATACCAAATTTTCAAAGCAAATACAACGGCGACCAATTCAAGATCATGGGTAGGATAATTCTTTTCATGCACCTTAAGTTGTCTAGAGGCATAAGATATCACTTTACCGTTTTGCATCAAAACACAACCCAAACAAAGCCGAGAGGCATCACAATACCAACAAACCTTTCCAACCCTTTCGGTAGAGATAAGATAGGAGCAGAGACAAGCTTATCTTTCAAAGTTTGGAAACTCTTTTCACACTCATCGGTCCACACAAACTTTGCCTTCTTTTGCGTCAACTTAGTCTTGGGAGAAGCAATAGAAGAGAACCCATTCACATACCTCTGGTAGTAACCCTCCAAACCTAAGAAACTTCTAATGTTCGATAGAGTCAATGGTCTAGGCCAATTTCTAATCACTTCCATCTTTTTAGGATCCACCTTAATACCATCACCCGACACCATATGACCTAGAAAGGCAACCGCTTTCAACCAAAACCCACATTTCTCATATTTGGCATACAATTTCTTTTCTTTCAAGATTTGCAACACTATCCTCAAGTGATCCATATGCTCCTCCTTACTATGGAAATAGATCAAGATATCATCAAGACATACCACCACAAACAAGTCAAGGTAGGATTTAAAGACCCTATTCATAAGATCCATGAACATAGCTAGTGTATTAGTCAACCCAAATGACATAACGATGAATTCATAGTGCCTATATCTAGTCTGAAAGGTCGTCTTGGGAATGTGACACTCTCTCACTTTCACTTTGTGATACCCGGACCGAAGGTCAATCTTAGAGAAGTGACTAGCCCCCCCTTGAAGTTGGTCAAAAAGATCATCAATCCGTAGTAGAGGGTACTTATTCTTGATGGTGATTCTATTGGGTTAGCGGTAATAAATACACATCCTAGGAGAACCATCCCTCTTCTTCACAAATAGCAACAGTGCACCCCAAGGTGATTGGCTAGGCGTAATAAACCTTTCTCCAACAAATCCCTTAATTGCTCTTTCAACTCCTTCAATTTCGTCGGGGCCATATGGTAAGGGGGAATAGAAATTGGTTGAGTATTGGGAAGGAGGTCTATACCAAAGTCTATTTCCTTTTTGGGAGGACACTGGGAAGCTCATTAGGAAAGTCATCAAGGAACCCATTAACCACCGGAATCGACTCTATAGGAAGGACTTTGGGCTCAACATCTCTAACCCTCACAAGATGATAGATACACCCCATAGAAATTAACTTTTGGGCTTTAATGGAAGAAATAAACCTACCCTTGACTACCACATCATGACTCTCCCACTTAAGGACGAGTTCATTAGGGAATTGGAATTTGACCGTATGGGTCGTACAACCAATAGAGGCATAATAAGCATACAACCAATCCATCCCAAGAATGACATCAAAATCCACCATATCCAACTCAACAAAATCACAAGGCTATACTTTATGCAAAATAAAAATAGGACAATTTCTATAGACCCATCTAGCAACAATAGATGCACCAACAGGAGTAGACACTTCATATGGATCACACAACAATTCGGGTTCAACATGAAACTTTTTGGCAACAAAAGGAGTTAGAAAAGAAAGAGTGGCACCTGCGTCTATCAATGCATACACATCAAAATCAAAGACTTTTAAAATACTGATGACGACACCGGGCACCTTATCTACCCCTTGCCTCCCTTGAAAAACATAGAACCAATTGTGCTTTAGGGCACCACCTTATAGGCCTCCTTTCTCCAAAGGAACCACATTTTCTCCTCAGCCTCTAGACGTCCATCTCTACCCTTGTTTTGATTACGAGGACAATCAATCTTCTTGTGACCCACTTCCCCACAACTATAGTAAGATCAATATTCATCGAACATGGGCCATCATGGCCTCTACCACATCTTGAGGCACATAGCATTAGGCACCACACCACCACCACCACCTTGTACCATTGGATTATCATTAGCAAACCTCCTACTAGGAGCATTGGTAGACTGTTAGCCTTGATGAAACCGGCCACCCTTGGGACCTAGAAACCTATCTTCAAAACAGGCCCTCTTGGCCTTATTACCTCTCTTTTTTCTCAACTTTTCCCCCTCAAATTCTTCAGCATACGTCATAAGGCGGACAAATCCATATCACCTATCAATATAGCAGCACGACACTCCTCATTCACCAAGTTGGATACACCCATCACAAACTTGTTCATCCTAGACCTTAGCTTGACCACCAATTGTTAAGCGTATTTAGAGAGTTGGTTAAACTTGAGGGCATATTCCCTCACACTCATCGACACTTGCTTTAGATTTATGAATTTAATCATTTTGGCCACCTTAGCTCAAGAGGGAAGAACCGGTTGAGAAATGTCGCCTTAAACTCCTCCCAAAGGATCACATTGTTGTTCCCCTTCTCCTCTTTCCATTAGGTAAACCATATTTGGGCAACCCCCTTAAGTTGGTACACTACCAACTCCACCTTTTCTTCCAATCGAACACCCAGAATAGACAACACTTTATACACCTCCTCAATAAATTCTTGAGGGTCCTCATCCACCTTAGACCGATGAAACTCTAGTAGGTTCATCCTCATAAAATCCCTCACCCAAGATACCAGAGTAGGAGCATGAGGGGCTTGTGCCCCTTGGTTGATTTGATTTATCATAGCTTGAGCTAGCATGGAATAGCATCCCAGAACTTTTCATGGGCCAGTTGTTCTTTAGGGTACGAGCTCTTCTTCCTCTTAGGATAGGCATGATCTAGCATAGCAAAGAATATTTTTTAAGAGGAAAGACTTACCTTAACTTCTGTAGCATGACTTAGATCAAGAAGAAGGGAAACAATTATTAAAACACCTCACAACCTCTTACTCATAGTTGTGGTGCAATTCTCAACCATGAATAAGATTCTAATCGACGCAGTGTGTTGGATGCCGTAGACCATTAATAACCTAGTGCTCTGATACCAAGTTTGTCACGACCCAAGCCTAGGGCCTAGAAGTGACACGGCAAATGGGAACCCGAAGGGACCCCAAACAAGCCTCTTAGCATATCATTTACACATCCTTGGTTGCGAAAGCAATTAAACAACAACAAGAGAGTATAAATAGGGTTAAAAGGGACTAAGGGAAGTCTTTAATAGCATAAATCATAAAAGAGTCAAATCTCAAGCACAATTACATAACTTTTCCAGCAACACCTCTAGCATAGATTGGGTGTGGACCAAGACACTTTCTGGGCTCGCCCTCACAGTCATAAACATCTAAACAAAGAGAAGAGTCTTTACATAACATAAGATCAATAGCTATTATCCTTGGAGTTTGAGGACTCACCAAACTTGCTTAAAGAGATAGCACTAGCCACGTGGAGGTTGATCATGAGGGGTTCCAATTCCTACATGGTAACATCATGTAGGTATAGAGTATGCGTTAGTATGTTTGAATGTACTAAGTATGTGGGATGCAATGTAACAAGATATAGGCAACATAGAAAAAATGCATAATCTTAGACAGGAGATAGCATATAAGCAACATGGCATGCATGATCAATGCTTGAAGTAAAACATGCTTATATGGAACATAATACATGTGTAGGAAGAGACCATCATCATAGACTAAGCAACTTCGTACTTGGAATCCAAGGCCTAACATTCCCTTGGAAGGTGATTGAGGTATATATCCTTCAATAGTAGTACGGGCCTAGCACCCCCTAAGAAGGTGGTCAAAGTATACACCCCTCAACATGGTAGTATGGTCCTAGCACCCCTCGACAAGGTGGTCTAGGTATATACTCCTCAAAGTGGTAGTACGGGCCTAGCACCCCCCGACAAGGTGATTGAGGCATAGCACCCCTTCAACAAGGTATGTCACTTGCAACACTATAGATACTTTTCATGAAATCAACATATACGTACATTCCTTTAATCATCACAAAGTCACTTAATTCATAAGCCATGCCATATACCTTCAATAACTCAAGAATCCATAAACAGACATTTGATCAAACACTTGGCAAGTGTGTAATGCTAGTTCAAAATCATGCATTCAAGAGTGAAATCATGTGAGAAACTTGAAGTAAATCAACTCACCAACACTTGGTAACACCTTTATGCAAGATATATTGAAATCCCTTTTCAAATCTCATCATAGACTATAAATAGACAATATTTTATAAAACCCTAACATATTTTATAGTCAAATCAACAATAATAAGCACCCATAGATAAATCAACTTGAAAACATGTAACTTTTCATAAAAAGAGGGTTAGGCACCATGGGTTAAAGAACCCAATAGTTAAAACCCACAAACCTCAACTTTGGAGATTTCCTTGATGAAGATTTAAATGAGAACTTGAAGCTTCAATGGAATTTCTTGAATTTGAAATGAGTTTGGGACACTTGATTTTGGATGAAATATTTGGCTAAGTGTTAGAGAGGGTTTTGGGGAATGTCTTGAATGATATGTGGTTGAAAAATGACTAAGTATAGGTGCTTTTATGCATAGGAAGACTTAGTCCCAAGACCCCAAAGCCTTAGGCCGAAACTAAAAAACTGGCAACAAAATGCACAGCTCCACAATGGTCCGCATCATGGAGCCAACGCGAATAGGTTGTGGAAACTAAAATTTTTGGAAATTTGTTTTTGCTACAGTTGCTCTAAACTCGGGGTTATATCCATTTCCCACTTAATTTTTCCCCTGTTCAATAATATGAAGTCAAATTTTTGATATCACAAATGAAGTTTTAGATATATGAAAATTACGATTATGGGCATTATGAGGCACATTTTTGGGCGCTTTTTGGGGCATTTCATGTTGGTTGGTCATAAGTATATCCTTCATCCTATGTCACTCTCTCAAGTCAATGAAGTGTATCAAAAGATGAGTGAGTTGAAGGAGAAAAAGAAGAGCAAAAAGGAACATGTGGAAATTCAAGATGAATAAACAAAGGAAAAGAGATAAGTGAGGGGATATACTAAGGTGGTGTTGACTAGATACAAGGAGATAAGAGAGGAAGTTGATACTAAAAGATTGTTGATCCTTATCACACATAGGGATCATGTGTTACACCCTAACCAATTTATTTCTTCTCCTCCTCATTCTATTTCTCTACTTTTGCAAGAATATGATAGTCTTCCTAAAGGAGATTCCTAGGTGATTACCTCCACTAAGAGGTATTGAGAATCAAATTGACTTCATGTTGAGATCTCAATTGCCTAACAAATTGGCTTATCGAAGCAACCCGAAAGACACCAAAGAGCTTCAAAGGCATGTTGAGGAACTCCTCAATAAAGGTTATGTGAGTGAGAGCATGACTTCATGTCTTGTTCCAGTTATTTTAGTTTCAAGGATGGATGGAATGTGGCACATGTGTGTAGATTGTCTAGCCATCAACAAAATCATGGTAAAGTACCCATCCTATCCCTAGGTTATATGATATGCATGATGAGCTATTATGGCAAGGAAAAGTTTGATTCAGAGGGAATCCTCTTAGGGAATCCCAAGGAAAGCAATCTACGCAATTTCCGGGGCAAGAAATGATATATTTAGTTTGGTCTCGACAAGCAAGTGAAATTGTATGACAGGCTGGCCGGGATTGTGTCAAAGATTGATTTTAGAAGTGGCTATCATTAGATCTGGATGTACCCTGTTGATGAATGAAAAATCACATTCAACACCAAGGTTGATCTATATGAATAGTTGGTGATGCCTTTTGGTCTTACTAATGCTCCTTGTACCTTTATATGTCTCGTGAACTATGTGATGAAATCCTTCATAGGGAAGTTAGTTGTTGTTTACTTTGATGGTATCTTGGTCTATAGCAAAGCCATAAATGAGCATGTAGAGCATTTGAGATGTGTTTTTGATGTTCTTCGAAACGAACAACTTTATGCCAATCTTGAAAAAGTGTTTATTTTATGTTGATCAACTTGTTTTCTTGGGAATTTTGTAAGTGCAAGGGACGTTGAGGTTGATGAATCTAAGATAGATGCTTTAAAAAATCGGCTAACTCCGAAATCCATAAGTGATGTCCGAAGCTTTCATAGATTGACTAGTTTTTATAGGCATTTTTTCAAAGGATTTCGTACTATTGTTGCTTCTTTAACTGCCCAAACCCCACTTGTGGAATTTCACTGGGTATGTTGTTGTTGTTGCGTCTTTAACTTGGGTAATCCGAAAGGATAAGCCTTTCAAGTGGGGTGAGGAGAAAGCAAAGGCCTTTGAGACCTTAAAATCCATGCTTAGTTCTTCTCCATTATTGCATTTATCCAACTTTGAGAAATGTTAGAAGTGAAATGTGATGCTAGTAAAGTAGGCCTTGGAGCCGTCTTAATGCAAGACCAGAAGTCCATCGCTTACCTTTGTGAAAAGCTAAAAGGTGTCACTTTGAATTATTCCACTTGTGATCTTGAATTGTACGCTTTGATTAGATCATTAGGAAATTGACAACATTACTTGTGGCCCAAAGAATTTATTGTTCAAACTGATAAAGAATATTCAAGGTTAAGGTAAGTTAAATAGGAGGCATGCCTAACGGATTGAATTCCTTGAAACTTTCCTTTATGTAATCCAATACAAAAAGGGGAAGGAAAATGTGGTGGTCGATGCCTTGTCAAGGAAATATGTGTTGATAAGTATTGTGTCTCCTAAATTGTTTGTTTTTGACTATTTGAAGCCATTGCACCCCAAGGACCCCATATTTTCTCAAATCTACAAAGATTGTGAGGAATGGGAAAGGGAAAGATGGCTTAGGTATCGATCTTCTACTCCCTATTCCAAGTTTGATGGTTTCTTATTCAAGGGCAAGAGACTGTGTGTGCCTATAAGCTCCTGGATAGAACTATTTGTGAGGGAGCACACGGTGGAGGATTGATGGAACATTTTGGTGTAGACAAAACTAAGGAAATTTTGGATGAGCAATTCTATTGGCCTAAGATGCATAAAGACATTTTTCGAATTTGTAGCCAATGCATTGAGTGCCAACGTGCTAAGTCACGCCTCCTTCCCAAAGTTTGTACACTCCACTTTCCATGCCTCAAAGAACTTGGCTTGATATTTTTGCGGATTTTGTTTTGGATTTTCCAAGGACTAAACGAGGTAGAGATAGCATCTTTGTAGTTGTTTATCGATTTTCAAAAAATTGTAAGATTTAAGATTTTTGATGACTATATTTGAAAGCAACTTATTCCAATATTCTTCGTGAATATACAAAGCTCATATAAAATTAATGTAATATTACCAGGGGAAGAAAGTATCTTTAGATGAATATACAATTTAGAGCATCATAAAATGATTCACGCAATTAACTTATTTAACTTGTCATCTATTGAAGCCAAATGATCAATTGAGTGTTGGTAAACACAAATTTGAGAGAAAAATTTCTTCTATTACTTACAAGAATAGAATACAGAACAACTCTCAACCTCAAACATTACACTCTTCTTGGTGTTCTTGGTGATGTTTAATGAAGGAGCTCAGCAGCTCCTTTTATAGGGGAAATTCTACCCCCCATAGATGTCATTGGTGACATCACACTGGGAACATAATATTCAACAATGGCAGCTACTATTTTTGACAGCAGACATTGTTGAACCTGCCATTATTAAACAAACAGCCATTATTGAATTCAATTTGCTGGACTTCTTCAATTCAACAATTGTTAGCAGCAGCTTTTGTTGAATCAATGTGGCTGGAATTCAGCAATTCTCCCCCTCCAGCCATATCCAGAACAAGCATCCTACCTATATCTTTGCATAGCTCTAACTTCTCTCGAGTCACTACTTTCGTCAACATATCAGCTGGATTCTCCATGGTGTGAATCTTCACTAGTCTCAACAGTTGTCGATCCATCACCTCGCGTATCCAATGATATCGAATATTAATATGTTTTGTACGAGAATGGTACATGGAGTTCTTGCTCAAATCTAGAGCACTCTGACTGTCATAATGTACCTTATATTCCTTTTGCTTGATTCCAAATTCTTGGAGATAACGCTTTAACCACAACATCTCTTTTCCAGCTTCTGAGGTAGCAATGTATTCTGCTTCAGTTGTGGATAAATCAACACACTTCTGTAGTCTTGACTGCCACGAAAAAGCTCCCTCTACAAAAGTGAAAATGAATCCTCAATTAGATTTCCTACTATCAAGATCTCCGACCATATATGCATCTGTATAGCCCTTCAAGATTGGATCAACTCCCCTGTAGCCAAGACATAATTTCATGGTACCCTTCAGGTACCTGAGAATCCACTTTACTGCCTCCCAATGCTCTTTCCCGGGGTTGGAGAGAAAACAACTCACCCTTCCCAC
>JAOTQR010000086.1:10502969-10519584 GCA_025774065.1 Solanum ossicruentum
TATGATAGAATGACTAAATTGGCTCACTTCTTGCCAGTGAACACTACTTTCAATGCTGAGGATTATGCCAAGTTATATGCCTGGGAATTGGCTAGTTTTTATACGCAGTGTGTCAGTACATGGATTAGCTAGTTTTTATAGTCAGTTTGTCAAAGGATTTAGTACTATCGACGCACCTTTAACTGAGGTAATCTACAAGTATAAGCCTTTCAAGTGGGGTGAGAAGCAAACAACGGCCTTTGAGACCTTGAAATTCATGCTTAGTTCCACTCCACTGTTACAATTGCCCAATTTTGAGAATATTTTTGAAGTGGAATGTGATGCTAGTAAAGTAGGCATTGGAGCTATCTTAATGCCAGACCAAAAGCCCATTGCTTATTGTAGTGAAAAGCTAAAAAGTACCACTTTGAATTATTCCACTTATAATCTTGAATTTTATTCTTTGATTAGTGTATTGGGAAATTGGCAACATTATCTGTGATCCAAATAATTGCAATTCGGACCGATCATAAGTCCCTAAATCATATCCGAGCTCAAGGTAAGTTGAACAAAAGGTACGCCAAATGGATTGAGTTCCTTGAATATTTTCCTTATGTAATCCAATACAAAAACGGAAAGGAAAATGTGGTGGTCGATGGCTTGTCAAGAAAACATGTGTTGATAAATACTTTATCTTCTGAATTCTTGGGTTTGGTTGTTTGAAGGCATTGTATCCTAAAGACCCCATATTTGCTTCAATCTACAAAGATTGTGAGGAATGGGAGAAGGAAAGATGGCTTATGGATAGATCTTATACTCCCTATTCGAAGTTTGATGGTTTCTTCTTCAAATGCAAGAGACTATATGTACCTATGATCTCTTGGAAAGAACATATTATGAGAGAGGCACACGATGACAGATTGTTAGGACACTTTGGTGTGGACAAAACTAAAGAAATTTTTGAGGAGCAATTCGGTTACCCCAAGTTGCATAGAAACATTGTGCGAATTTGTATCAGTGCCGATGTGCTAAGTCACGCCTCCTTCTCCAAGGCTTATACACTCCACTTCCCACACTTCAATAACCTTGGCTTGATATTTCTATGGATTTTGGTTTTAGGTTTGCCAAGGACTAAAAGAGGTAGAGATAGCATCTTTGTAGTTGTTGATCGATTTTCGAAGATGACATATTTCATTCCATGTCACTTATGTGATGATACACTTCATATTTCCATCAATGTTCCTCAAAAAATGTTTTCAGATTGCATGAAATTCCTCAAAACATTGTAAGTGATAGGGATCCAATGTTCCTTAGTCACTTTTGGAAAGAATTGTGGGGTAGACTTGGTATCAAATTGTTGTTCTCAACTTCTTGTCACCCACAAACTGATACCCAAATCAAAGTTGTGAATAGGAACTCCAGTTCTATGATTCATACCATGTATAAGAAAAGTTGGCATCATGGGAGGAACATTTATCTCTAGTTGAATTTGCTAACAATCGTGTTATTCATAGGACTATTGATAAGTCTCCATTTTTGAGGTTGTATATGGATTTAACCCCCCCCCAAACCTACTTGGATTTAACTCCTCTTTTCCAAGATGTTGTTTTAAGCTTAGATGTAAACAAAAGGGCGAAGTCCATGAACAAAATCCATGAGAGAGTTTGACTATAACACCACTCATGTACCTCAAAAAAATGTCCTATAAGGTATTCCTTGGATATCTAAAAATTCATGTATGATTTTGTAAATCCAACATCATATTTATTTTCATGGGGAAAAATTGTGTAGGAAAGTGGTGGTCTTCGATTTTTCGATGACTCGTAGTGAAAAATAATTTTTCGCTATGGAAACTGAACCAGAAAAGGTATGCAACCAGTCCGCATTATGGACTAGTCGCATACCAATACAAAAATGGTCTAAACCCAATCCTGTGCCAAAATAGGGGAAAAATTGAAAATTGCATGAAAATGTACTAGTCCGCTGCAAGTCAGCATCGCAGACTTATCGCGGACTAATTCAACAGGTTCCTTAATTTTTTGGTTTCACTTAAGGGCAATTGGGAAATAACCGAACGCATATATAGACGGGAAACCCTTATTCCTTAGCCATCCTTCAGCCCTAAAGCTCACACAAATCTCTCATATCTGCTCCAAAACATCATCAACTTTGCCATTAAATTTTAACAATCTCAAGAACTTGCTATGGATTTCGCAGACCCAATTCAACCCTCAAGTCTTCCTCAAGTCTTTCTTCAAGAAAACTCCAATATTAAGGTATCTGGGCTTTAATCATGGGATTGCTTCCACCCATGAAGCCAATCCTTCTCTCATTATCAAATTTTATGATTTTAATGTGAAATACTTTATGGGTAATTCTTATTATGCATTGTACACATGATCTAAGTTTGAATTCTTCAAGTAATTATTTCATTATGCTTAAAACCATTTGGATTTGAGATTGTGATAGATTTTACAATATAAAGTTATGTACTCTATGATGCTTTGAAAAGTTATGGAAGAACTTGTGGATTATAGCTGAATTTCATGATACTCAAAATGAGGGCTTTACTACAATGTTGGTGGGTTGATTTTAATGACATTAAAATGAATTGATTGTACTCCTCTAATGTTCTATACTCTTGAATTGCATGACTTCAAACTTATGTGTATATTACCCACCATGTTTTGACTAAAGTATTTGACTAGATCCTATGTTGACGGGACTCTTATTGTAAGACATGTGAATTATAAATATAATAAATGTTAAAGGGCTATTATGCATGTTACGAGCTCATGAGAATGTTACAAGGATATGACTGATAGGGAACCCTTTCTTGATATTATGATGTGATTGTTAGATGAGCTACTCTTAAGATACTACCATGTCACAGAGGTTACATTAACACATGTGTGCGACAGTTGCACATCGCTGTGCTGTCGCAGATTGACTCTGGATAAGAAAATTATGAAAATTGAAATTGTTAATCATTTGCTCTTAAATCGAGGTTAGACCCTTTTCTCCTTAATTTTGACCCCCTGAACAAGAATATGAAGTTGGATTTTCGATATTGCGCACAAATTTTGAGATATGGAATTTACAAATTCCAAGCATTCCGAGGTATATTTTTGGGCACTTTTTGGGGTCGTTTCAAGATCTCCCCCTTGGGAACATTTGTCCCCCAGTGTAAAAGAGATGTACAAGATGAGAATGATCATAAACAAATCAGTCCCAACAAGAATGTAACATCACATTTAAAACACCATTTTCAAAGTCTCAACATAAGGCTTAAATCATCATAAACTTGCCAACTTAAACATGAATGCATATGAATGACATAGGGGTGAAATACAAGACTTGAAATCACATAGGGACTTAGAATTTGTACCTTAGGCTTAAGTAGAGTGGAAAAGATAAGGATACCGCTTTTTCATGTCCGCTTCAACCTCCCAAGTAGCACTTTTGATTCGTTGGTTCCTCCAAATTACCTTAACGGATGCCACCTCCTTGTTCCTCTATCTCTTTACTTGCCTATGCAAAATCTGAATCAGAACCTCCTCATAGGTCAAGTTATCCTCAAAAACAGCCATAACATCAAGAGGCGCAATAGCATTCGGATCACCAACACATTTCCTCAACATAGAGACATGAAACAACGGATGAATCAAAATTATTTCACCAGGAAACTTCAATTCATAAGCTACCTTGCCAACCCTCTTCAATACTTCATAAGGACCAACATATCTTGGACTCAACTTTCTCTTTTTACCAAAATTTACCACACCTTTCATTGGAGAAACTTTCAAATAAACCCAATCTCCCACTTTGAATTCAAGGTCTCTTCTTGTCACATCGGCATAGGAATTTTGATGACTTTGGACCGTCTTCAACCTTTCCCTAATCATCCTAACCTTCTCAAAAGCGTCCATAACCAGACATAGTCCCAATAAAGCCACCTCTCCAACCTCAAACCAACCAACTAGTGATCTACAATGCCTCCTATAAAGAGCCTCAAAAGGGGTCATACCGATACTAAAGTTGTAGCTATTGTTGTAGGCAAACTCAATTAAAGGAAGATGGTCATCCCAACTGCCCCTCAACTCCAGTACACAATCCCTTAGCATATTCTCAAATGTTTGAATCGTTCTTTTGGCTTGGCCATCCATTTTATGAAAGGTCGTACTAAAATAAACTTTTGTACCAATACCTCTTTGAAAGGACCTCCAAAAGTGTGAAGTGAATTCTCAACCACAATCTAATATGATGGACAAAGGAACCCCATGCAACCTTATTAACTCATGGATGTACAACTTTGCGTACTCTTCAGCCCCGTAGGTGGTCTTAACCAGTAGAAAGTGGGACGATTTCATCATCCTATCAACCACCACACATGTGGAATCAAAACTTGTCCTAGTCTTGGGCGACCTAACCTCAAAATCCATATTGATCACTTCCCACTTCCATGTAGGAATCTCTATGTCTTAGATTAAGCCACTCGGCCTTTGATGTTTGGCTTTGACTTGTTGACAGCTATGGCAACGTGAAAAGAATTTGGTAATGTCCCTGTTCATGCCTCCCCACTAATACACATCTCTCAAGTCTCTATACATTTTGGTGGAACCGAGGTGGATTGAATAAGAAGAATTGTGGGCCTCATCAAGAATTTTCTCCCTCAAACTATCAACACAAGGCACACACACCATAACTTGGTACCTAAGGGCACCATCTCCCCCTTGGTAGAAAACCTCTACTTTGCCCTCTTTCACCAACGCATTCAATTCAAGTAAGGAGGAGTCAAGATCTTGTTTTGCTATCACCTCATCAACCAATGAAGACTTAGACCCATCAACAACCACCACAGCATCATCACCAACCTCGTCCAACCTAACCACAAATCTAGCCAATTGATGTACCTCCCTAGCCATATCCCTACCACCATCGAAATAGGCTAAGCTACCCATAGACACCCTACTCAAGGGATCTGACACCACATTTGCCTTACCCGGATGATAATGTACACTTATGTCATAGTATTTAAGAAGTTCTAACCATCTCCTTTGCCTCAAGTTGAGATCTTTTTGAGTGAAGATATATAGTATGATCGGTGAACACATCTATATGGACTCCATACAACTAGTGATGCCAAATTTTTAATGCAAATACAATGGCAAGTAACTCTAGAACATAGGTAGGGTAGTTCCTTTCATGTACCTTGAATTGTCTAGAAGAATAAGCTATGAGCTTACCATTTTGCATCAAAACACAACCCAAACCAACGCGGGAAGCATCACAATACACCACAAATCCCCTAAGCCAATCCAATAGTGACAATATAGGAGCGGACAAAAGATTGTCTTTCAGTGTTTGTAAGCTCCTATCACATTCGTTGGTCCATACAAACTTAACTTTCTTTTGAGTCGATTTTATCATAGGGGAAGCAATATAGGAGAACCCATTCACAAACCTTCTATAATAACCCGCTAGGCCTAGGAAGCTCCTAATATCCGACGGGGTCAATGGTCTAGGACAATTTCTAATTACATCGATTTTCTTAGGGTCCACTTTTGTACCATCCCCCGACACCACATGACCCAAGAATGCAACCTCCTTCAACCAAAATTTACACTTATCATATTTGGCATACAATTTCTCCTCCCTCAATATTTGCAACTCAATCCTCAAATGCCCCATATGCTCCTCCCTACTATATGAATAGATCAAAATATAATTAATGAACACCACAACAAAGGAATCAAGGTAAGGTTTGAAAAACCTATTCATCAGGTCCATGAAGATGGCCGGTGCATTGGTCAACCCAAACGACATCACAACAAGATCATAATACCCATATCTACTCCGGAAGGCCGTCTTGGGAATATCACCTCCCTCACCGTCACTTGATGATACCCGGACCGAATATCAATCTTAGAGAAGAAGCTAGCCCCTTGCAGTTGGTCAAACAAATCATCAATACTTGGAAGAGGATGCCTATTCTTGATAGTGACCCTATTGTGTTGTCGGTAGTCAATGCACATTCTAAGTGACCCATCCTTCTTCTTTACGAACAACACCGGGGCATCCCAAGGATATTGACTAGGTCTAATAAATCCCTTTTCCAACAAATCTTTCAATTGTTCCTTTAACTCCTTCAACTCCACCAGGCCATACGGTTTGGGAGAATGGAGATAGATTGAGTATCGGGAATAAAATTTATGTCAAAACCTATCTCCCTTTCAGGATGGACACTCAAAAGGTCATTTGGGAAGACATCAAGAAACTAACTTACTACGAGAACTGACTCAATGGAAGACTTTGGACTCCATATCTTTAACCTTGACATGATGATACAAACACCCCCTAGAAATCAACTTATGGGCTTTAATGCATGAAATGAATCTACCCTTGACCACCACATCTTGACTTTCCCACTCAAGGAAGGGTTCATTAGGAAATTGTAACTTAACCCTACGAGTTCTACAATCAATAAAAGCATAGTAGGCATGCAACCAATCTATCCCAAGAAAGACTCAAAATCTACCATGTCTAATTCAACAAGATCACAAGGCAACAACTTACGCAAAATTCAAATAGGACAATTTGTATAAACATTCCTAGCAATAATAGAGGCACCAATAGGAGTAGACACTTTATATGACTCATGCAACAACTCGGGGTCAATATGGAACTTTTTAGCAACTAGAGGTGTAACAAAAGAAAGAGTGCTACCCAGATCAATCAAACCATATACATCAAAGTCAAAGATTTTCAACATACCGGTAACAACATTGTAAAACTCACCAACCCCTTGCCTCCCATGTAGTGCATAAAATCGGTTGTGCCTTGGGGACCACCTTGAGGACCACCTCTACCCAATGGAACTGTATTTGCACCCGGCCCTTGCCACAGTTTCTTGGACAATCTGTCTTCTCCTGACAAAGCTCCAGGCATTCATAGCATGCATTAGAACCTTTCAAACATAGGCCTCCATGGATCCTTCCACATTTAGGGCACACATAAATAGGAGCTACCCCATTAACACCTTGAGGCCTAGGGAAGTTGTTGGCAAACCCCCTATTAGTAGCATGAGAATGCCCTTGGCATTGATGAAATTTAGCACCATTTTGGAACTTACCCTAAAATCGGGACCTCTTGGCCTCATGCCCCCTTTCTTCCTCAACTTTTCTTCCTCCATTTACTCATCATAGGTCATCAACCGAGATAAGTCCATGTCAATAATTAGCATGGCAGACCGGTATTCTTCACTTACCAAGTCAGAGACCCCCATCACGAACTTATTCATCCTATATCCAGGATCAGCCACCAAATGAGGAGCATACTTTGAAAGTTGATTAAACTTGAGGGCACACTCCCTCACACTCATAGCACCTTGTTTCAAGTTCATAAGCTCTATGAAATTTTCTCCCCTAAGCTCAAGAGCGAAAAATTAATTAAGGAATGACAATTTGAACTCCTCCCAAAGCACCACAGTACCAATTCCCTTTTCTCCCTCCTACTGATCATACCATATTTGGGGTACCCCTTTTAGTTGGTATGCTGCCAACTCCACCTTTTCGTTCGGCGCAAAACCCATATATTCAAGATCTTGTAGACCTCATTAACGAACACTTGTAGATCTTCATCCACCTTTGACCCATAGAAAATCAGAGGATTCATCCTCATGAAGTCTCTTACCCTAGCCCCCAGGGTAGTAGCATGAGGAACTTTGGCCCCTTGATTGACTTGGTTGCCCGTAACTTGGGCAAGTATAATGAGAGCATCCCGGAGCTCACCATTAGCAGGTTTCTCCTAGAGTGTTTTAGCCTTTCGTCCTCGAGTGTTGGAGTGATCTCGCATGAAGAATAATCATTATAGGGAACAACTCACTACAACCCTATTGCACAACACAGAACATGAAGAAGGGAAATATTTGCTAAAATGTCTCATAGCCTTCTACTCATAGTCATGGCGCGCTTCACAACCATGAATAGGACTCTAATCGATGCGGTTTGTTGGACTCTGAGGATCTATCAACCTAGTGCTATGATACAAGGTTTGTCATGACCAAATCCTAGGGCCTAGATGTGACACGACGAATGGGGATCACAAAGAAAGCTCCAACAAGCCTTTTAACTTGTCATTACACATCATTTGTCGCGAAAACATATTAAAACATAAGAGAGTAAGAATAGGACAATGGGACTAAGGGAAAAGCTTGCATAACATCATTGTTAAGAGAAAACAGTCAAGCTCATATCATAGATACATAACATCTCCAACAAACACCTCCAATACATAGATAAGAGCGGGGGCCAAGGTAAAGCAACTGGGGCTCACCCTTATAGTCAAAATAGACAATAAAAAAGAATGTTTAAATACATAATAAGAGTAACATAGGCTAAGGTCCCCTAAGTGGAGGACTCACTAACTAGCTTGGGTTGTATCGAACTAGCCATGTGGAGGAGGATGATCAACTTGGGCTCTGGCCCCTATATGGTGATATCATATAGGCAAGAGTAAGTGTTAGTACGTTTGAATGTACTAAGTACGTAGGATGCAATTGTAACACCCCACTTTTTACATGTACTAATGCTATTTAAATGGAATATGATAGGATTTGGTTAAATTAGCGCTAATTTTTAAAAGTGCTTGAATCTCGTCTTAATGGGCGATATGTGTGTCTAACGCTTAAGAGGGTCGAATGTATACATGTTTTGTGTTAAATTGAGGAGATCACAGCCCTAAACAAAGTAAGAGAGTTGAGGTACTTGTAGGACATGATAAGCTAGATGGTGAGTCACCTTCTTACTTAGCTTAAATTTGCTAGCTAAACGGAGACGAGGCCCGACGTCGAATTTGTCCAAGTTCGATTATGAATACAGTTCTTGTTGAGATTGTAAATTTGGCCATTATTTTAGCATCATAGATGGACCTTATTTTCAGTCAAAGAAGAATGTTAAAAGGGCCCAAGTGTAACACAACCCACTTGACAATTTGGGCCCAAAATTAAAGAAGAAGAAAGATGGAAAATGGCAGCCAAGGTCCATCAAATTTGAGACCCATTTAGGCCCAATTATAAGGGACAAGCTTCTGCATAATAAGTGTATTAATAGGTGTTCATGTGTGGGAAAAATGTTAAGAGAACGTCATTCAAATAATTCTTTAAAAACAGCATAAGAGCAGCCCTCTAGTCATTTCCAATTCAAACAAGTTTTCAGTTTTTTTTTCAAACAACTTTGCAGTTATTTTCAAAGACTCTTATCTTCTCTTTATGTCACTTTACCAAGCTGACAAGCTGTTGCATCACAAGTGTATTGATAGGTAGAAATATATAGTCAAAATTGAAAGAGAAAGCTGGCCAAGAATGCCCTTAAAAATGGATCAAATGCATCCCCTAAAGTCATTTCACTTGAAATAATATTTCAGCTTTCCAAAAGACTCTTGTCTTCTATCTATTTCACTCTACCAAGCTGAAAATACAATCCTCTAAGGTTATTGAAGTAAACTTTAATCTTGAAGGCAAAGGTAAGTAATTACAGTTATGTATTTAGTATGGTTTCTTCATGAAAAATAAGAAGTATATGCTATTACGTTATGTTGGAAATTCTGGACAGCATGTGTCCTGAGTATTGTTGTGAACGTTTCTTGTTGTTCAAGAGGCTTTTATCATAATTAGTTGGATGAATTATGAAGTAAGACTTATGGTTTAGCAAGTTATAGGTTTATAGTCATGTAATTAATCTTTTGCATTACTTTTACAGTCCACAAATATGAGTTGTTTTATGACGTCGTAATTTTACTCTTAAAAGAAACTTGGAAGCTGAAAATTGTAATATGTTGTTCCATGACCATAAGCTACTTTGGGACTATTTGTGGACTATTTTAAGACTGGGTTTACATGCTAAAAATGTTCGAAACAAATTATTTAATGTTAAAATAGATTCGGGATTGTTGACGTCAATGTGTGGAGAAAGGATGTAACGTTGTGCTGCTTGTTTGTATGTTGTGAAGAATTGCTATGTGTTGTATCTTGTGGGCTATTGTAAGATTATTAAGGGTCTAAAATAAGATGTACATGTCATGTACATAAGAATGGTTGCTAGAAAATACGATTATAAGTGAATATGGTGAAGAAATGTCTTCGCATCGCTAAATAAATGTTTGTTGCCCGGATATTAGTTCTTATGGTATTGGGCTGCCAAGAAGTGTTTTATAGATACTAATACTAGTCTTATTGCTTAATCTACTGTAGATAAATATTTGAGGGAAAACCAGCCACTCCAAGGTAGTAACGAGGTCATACAACGAGGCATGTAAGGCTACTTGATTTCATATTATTTGGTATGAAATATAGATTCCTCCTTGGTACATAAAGGTATTTACCAACTCTGACAAAAATATTAATTGTGTCTCCAATCTTACATATGTTCATATGCTTCCACACATAGTCACCTTCAAATCTACATACATACGTGGATACCAAGTTATATGAGTTCTTATTGCTAAATAAAGTTCATGAGTTGTTTCATCTTATATACATTTCATTATTTATGTAAAAATCTCTCTTCATTGCCATATTGTATTGTATGATTATCTACATGTCATATGTTGTATACACATTCCTAAAACTCCAATATTATGACCACCAAAAAAATCATCTCAAAAGTAATTGAACGATAAAGTATATAGCTTTTGATGGGTGGTAGCCCGAGGGGAGTAAGAATCACCTAGCCAGGATGATCCTATCACGGGTGGTAGCCTGAAGGGTTGAGGAGGAACCTAGCAAGGGATGATCCCGATATAGTTATACCATTGATCAACTAGTAATTTACTGTACATGATGTGCACAGATTATACAACAAAGATAAAGTAATATAAAGAATGTAACGTATACGATCCCAAAGTATAACCAAAGGTGGTCTCTTATCCTATACTAGTGCATAGTTTCATTTGAGTTGCTATTTGATATACAGTACTTCCTACCTTACATATTCAGTGCATTATCTCATACTGAGTCCCTTATGGGGGGACCTGCATTTCATGCTGTAGGTATAGGAGCTAGAAGATCTCCTCAGTAGGAATACATGATATCCAGCTGATGTTATTAAGCTCCAAGTTGTTTCGGAGCTTTGTGTGTGTCTAGACCTTAGATGTTGTATTATACAATTAATTAAGGTAGGACTTATCCAATCCTTATCAGATACGTTTTCTCTTTTAGAGGCTTTGTAGACTATGTAAACTAAAGTATGGTCATGTCTCGTACCTTAGACACTGTGGCCCCAACGACCCATCCATATGCATTTTCGTTTGGCTTGTTATTTCCGTTTACTTTCTTAAAGGCACAATGAAGATAGAAATCCCTTATAAATTTTCTAAAAAGTACATAGATATAGGTCGGTTCTCCCAAGCCTTATCGGTAATGGGTGCCGGTCCGCCCTAGCAGATTTGGGGCGTGACAGAAGTGGTATCAGAGTGGGTCATCCTAGAGAGTCTACAAAGCCTTGTCTATGTAGAGTTTTGTTTATTGATGGTTTGTGCACCACATTTATAAGTAGGAGGCTACATGGAATTTAGGAGTTGTTACTTTATTTTCATTCTTTAGATCGTGCCATAGAGCTAACTGTAATAGGTGGATTGTGTCTGACTCCTAAATTGTTTTGTACAGCGAGCAAGTATGCCAGAAAGTAGGAAGAATAAAGGTAAAGAAAATGCAGTAGAAGTGGTGGTTGGTACACCCAGTCACATGAGACAACGAAATGAGGCTCAAGATGAGTCTCTGTCACAGACATCTCTAAACTCCCTAGCTCCTAACAAACTCGAAAGTAGTGAAATTCCCCCAGAACCACCTATCGATGCTACAGTGCAGGATCTGAGAATACAGTCAAACTATTGACTCGTATAGTTTCTGGCCCAGGTCAAAGACAGGAAGGTCCAGTTATAGGTACAGGTGGAGTAAATAGGGCAGTTGGCACTAGGATACGTGACTTACTTAACTTGGACCCTGCAGCCTTCATTGGGTCTGATCATAATGAAGATCCCCAAGACTTTTTTATCAGATTCAACGCACTTTAGATGTTATGCATATGGGTGGTATAGAAGTTGTCGAGTTAGCGACATATAGGTTGAAGGGTGTGTCTATAATGTGGTATGAAGCTTGGAAGCAATGCAAAGATATAGATTCCCCCCCAATCACTTGGAAGGAGTTCAAAGAGCCCTTTCTTGACCATTGCTTGCCATTAGAGATCCGAGAGGCCCGTACAGATCAGTTCTTGAACCTCCACCAAGGGAGTATGAGCGTCAGAGAGTGCAACCTCTAAATTAATTCCCTATCCAGGTATGCTCCTAATGTAGTTACTACTATGGCAGATAGAGTTCATCAATATGTGGATAGGTTGGATACTTATCTGGTCAGAGACTGTACCATTGCTTCCTTGAATAAAGACATGGACATAGTGAGGATGCAAGCTTTTGCACAGAAGTTGGAGGACCAGAAGCAGAGAAGAAGGACATAAGAATTGAAAAATGGGCAAGCCAAAAAGTCTAGATTTACATGGCAGTTTACATCACCCCAAGGTGCGCTTAGGCCTCCATTTTCTAATAGTCCACCTAGGCCGTCATCCTCCTACTCTGCAACCAATGCTCTACCACAACTTCAGGGGTCTATGAGAAATCAGTTGGTCCAAGAGCTGAAGGGCAAGGTGCCCGAACAGTGGGATATTCAGCAAGATAGCATATGACTCCAAGGCAACCTTGTAACTAGTGTGCAAGGAGTTATCTAGGTGTATGTAGTGTTGGGACAGATGTTTGTTATTGGTGTGGTGCGCCAGGGCATATGGTATAAGATTGCCCGAGGAGATGTATGGGTGATATAGCACAAGATACTGGGTCAGTTGTTGCATCATCATTGTCAGTTCCTCTATTAGGTAGGGGTCAACAAGCACCTATGTGTCATGGTAGAGGTGTTAGAGGGGCAGCTAGCTCTAGCAGAGTCCAGAATCGCACTTATGCTCTAAGGAGTTAGCAAAATTTGGAAGCTTCACCAGATGTGGTCACAGGTACAACATCCACATTTTCTCATAATGTATATGCATTAATTAACCCTGGTTCTACAAAATCAAATATTACCCCACTAGTTGCTGGGAAGCTTAAGAGAACACTCAAATTATTGAATAAACCAATTGAAGTGTTTACACCAACAGGTGAATCTATTATGGTTAGAAGGGTTTATTATGACTGTGTAGTAACTGTTTGTAATCGTGACACATCGACTGACATTATTGAGCTAGAAATGATGGAATTTGATGTTATAATGGGTATGGATTGGTTAGCTTCTTGCTATGCCATCGTGAATTACCGATATAACACCCCACATTTTTCATGTACTAATGTTATTTAGTGAAGCATGATATGGTTTGGTTAAATTAACACCAATTGTTAAAAAAGTGCTTGAATCTCGTGTTAATGGGCGATATGTATTTCTAACACTTAAATGGGTTGAATGAATATATGTTATGTGTTAATATAAGGAGGTCACTACCCTAAACAAAGTAAAATAATTGAGATACTTGTATGGCTTAATAATTTAGTAGGAAAAGTCACCTACTTGCTTAGCTTAGATTTGCTAACTAAACGGAGACGAGGATCGACAACGAATTTGTCCAAGTTCGATTATGAATAAAGTCTGTATTAAGGGTGTAACCTTAGCCCAAGTTTTAGCATTATAAATGGATTATATGTTCAGTCCAAGGAGGATACTAAAATAGGCTCAAAGACATCACAATGTCTTTGCTAAATTAGGCCCAAACATAAGTAAGAAGAAAGCTGAAAAATGGGCAACCAAGGTCCATCAAATGTGTCACCCATTTAAGCCAAATTAGGAGAGACAAGCTGCTAAATAACAAGTGTATTAATAGTTATACATGTGTGGGAAAAATATCAAGAGGAAGTTGTTCAAATAAGTCCTTAAAAATGACATAAGAGGAGCCCTCTAGTCATTACCAATTCAAACAAGTTTTCAGTTTTTCAAAGAAGTGTGCAGTTTTTTCAAAAGACACTTATCTACTCTTTATTCCACTTTACCAAGCTGACCAGCTGCTATATCGCATGTGTATTGATAGGTGGCAATGTATGGTCAAAATTGAAAAAGGAAGCTAGCCAAGAAAGTCTCTAAAAATGGAACAAATGCAGCCCCTAAAGG
This sequence comes from Solanum ossicruentum, assembly GCA_025774065.1. Classification (NCBI taxonomy): domain Eukaryota; kingdom Viridiplantae; phylum Streptophyta; class Magnoliopsida; order Solanales; family Solanaceae; genus Solanum; species Solanum ossicruentum. The sequence goes on from JAOTQR010000086.1 coordinate 10,517,143, forward strand.
CATTGCATTTCAACAATATTTCATCTTCCCAAAAACTTTTGTTTTCTATCTATTTCACTTTACCAAGATGAAAATACAATCCTCTAAGGCTTTTGAAGGAAGATATGAACCTTTAAGGTAAATGTATGTAATTATAGTTGTGTATTTAGTATGATTTCTTCATGAAAAACAAGAAGTATATGCTATTACGTTATGCTGGAAATTCAGGACAGCATGCGTCCTAAGTATTGTTTTGAACGTTTCTTGTTGTTCAAGAGGATTTTCACTTAATTGGTTGGCTGAATTATGAAGACTTATGTTTTCACAAAGTATAGGTTGTTAGTCAAATAATTAAGCTGCTGCATCACTTTTACAGTCCATAAAGATGAGTTGTTTTACGACGTCGTAATTTTACTCTTAAAAGAAACTTGGAAGCTGAAAATTGTAATATGTTGTTCCACGACCTTAACATTATTTGTGACCTTTTTTGGACTATATTAATACTGATTTTATTTGGTTAAAATGATGGAAACAATTTAGGTAAAGGTAAGACAGATTCAGGATTGTTGATGTTGAAGTGTGGGAAAAGGATTTAACGTTGTGTCGCTTGTTTAAATGTTGTGAAGAATTGTTATATGTTGTGTGTTATGGGCTGTTGTACGATATTAAGAGTCTAATATAAGATGTATATAATATCTACATAATAAAGGTTTTAGAAAATATGAATTATAAGTGAAAAAGATGAAGAAATGTTCCTGCGTCGCTAATTAAACGTTTGCTGCCCGGATGTTAGTTTTATGGTATTGGGCTACTAAGAAATGTTTTGTCACTGCAAATACTAGTCTTATTGCCTAAAATATTGTAGATAAGTATCTGGGAAAAACGCAGCCACTCCAAGGTAGCAGCGAGGTCATACAACGAGGTATGTAAGGCTATTTGATTTCGTATCATTTGGCATGAAAGATAGATTTTCCCTTGGTACATAAAGGTATTTACTAATTCCGACACAACAATTAATGGTGTCTCCACTTGTGTTACATGTTCATATGATTCCATGCACAATCATCTTCGAATCTATATCCATACTTGGAGACCAAGTTACATGAACTCTTGTTGCTAAGTAATGTTCACGGGTTGTTTAACATACTCTCTCCATTGCCATATTACCTTTTTGATTATCTACATGTCATATGTTGTATATACAGCCCTAAAGCTTCCAATATTATGACCACCAAAAGAATCATCTCAAAAATAATTAAAAGATAAAGCATATTGTTTATTGATGGGTGGTAGCCCGAGGGGTGGAAGAATCACCTAGTCAGGGACAATCCTATCATGGGTGGTAGCCCGAGAGGTTAAGGAAGAACCTAGCCAGGGACGATCCCGATATCCCGAGGGGTGGAAGAATCACCTAGCCAGGGAAAAATCTTATTACGAGTGGTAGCCCGAGGGGTTAAGGAAGAACCTAGCCAGGAAAGATCCCGATACAGTTATACCACTGATCAGCTGGTCATTTACAGTACATGATGTGCATAGATTATACAATAAAGGTAAATCTATATAAAGAACATAAAATACTCGATCCCAAAGTATAACTAAAGGTGGTCTCTTATCCTATACCAGTTCATAGTTTTATTTGAGTTGTATTTCACATACAGTATTTGTTGCCTTCATACTTAGTACATTATCTCGTACTAACGTACCTTATAGGGGACCTGCATTTCATGTTGCAGGTACAAGTGCTAGTAGATCTCCCCAGTAGAGTACAGGACATTCAGTTGTTGTTACCAAGCTCCAGGTTGTTCTGGAGCTTTGTGTGTGTTTAGAGCTTATATTTGCATTATATAGTTAATTCAGATGGGGCCTGTTCCGAACATTAGCAGATACTTTCTCTTGACTAGAGGTTTTGTAGACTATATAAATTAATGTGTGGTCATGTCTCATTCTTTAGACCCGATGGCCCCAATGGCCTAGTTATACGCTTCTCCTTTTAGCTTGTTATTACCTTTTATCTTCCTAGAAGCATGCCAAACATAGAAATTCTTTATAATATGTATACAAGGCGCATAGATATAGGTTGGTTCTCCCGAGCCTTATTAGCAACGGGTGTTATTTTGCCCTAACGGGATCTGGGGCGTGACCGAAGTGGTATCAAAGCGGGTCATCCTAGGGAGTCTACAAAGCCATGTCAATGTGAAGTCTTGTTTATCGATGTGTTGTGCACCACATTTATAAGCAGGAGGTTACGTGGCATTTAGGAGTTGTTACTTTCCTTCTATTCTAACTCCAAAATTATTTTGTACAACAAAGTTGTGCCATAGAGCTAGGTGAATTATGTCTAACTCCGAAATTGTCTTACACAGCGAGCAAGTATGCCAGAAACTAGGAAGAACAAAGGTAAAGGAAAAGCAGTAGAAGTGGGGGTTGGTTCACCTAGTCATATGAGACAACGAAATGAGACTC
>JAOTQR010000086.1:10519684-10545958 GCA_025774065.1 Solanum ossicruentum
ACACACACACACATACATCTTTCTTTCATCATCATAAAGTCATTAAAATCATAGGTTATGCGATAGATCATCAATAAATCAAGAACCCTAAACCAGACATTTTATCAAATACTTGGCGGGTGTGTGATGCTAGCTCAAAATCATGCAATTCAAGAGAGAAATCATGTGAGAAAACATAATGTAAATTAACTCACCAACACTTGGTAACATCCTTATGCAAGATACATTAAGACCCTTCATCAAATCTCATCATAGAATATAGATTCATAGCTCAAAACATGCCTGAACAGTCCACATTTCATGAAAACCCCAAAGTTTGTAATCAAGTTCATATTAAGAATGCCCATAAGTAAATCAACTCAAAAACATGTACTTTGTATAAAAAGGAAGGTTGGACACCATGGGTAAAAGGACCCGATGGTTGAAACCCACATATCTCAGCTTTGTAGATTCCCTTGATGAAGATTGGAATGAGAACTTGAAGCTTGAGTGAATTCCTTAAGATCTGGAATGAGTTTGGGACACTTTAATTTGACTGAAATATTTAGCTAAGTGTTAGAGAGGGTTTTGGGAAATCTCTTGAATGATATGAGGTTGAAAAATGACTAAGTATATATATTTTTATGCATGGGAATACTTAGGCCCAAGGCCTTAAAGCCTTGGACTGAAACAGTGAACTGGCAACAAAAATACACATCTCTGTGCCCTAGCCTGCCGCACCAAGGGCGCGGACCGATACTAGATAAGGAATTTTTGGGAAAATGAAATTTGATAATGTTACTTTAAAATCAGGGTTAGACGTATCTTCCACTCAATTTTTCTCCCTGATCACGAATATGAAGTCTAATTTTCAATATCACGCACAGATTTTAAGATATATGAAAATTACAAATTTGGGCATTTCTAAGGCACATTTTCGGACACTTTTTAAGGTCGTTTCAATATCTCCCCCTTAGGAACATTCGTCGACGAATGTCAAAGAAATATACATCAGAAGGATAATCATAAAGAGATCATCCCCAATAAGAATGCATAAATGCAATTAAACATCATTTCAAAATCTCAAAATAAGTGTCAAAATCACTATAAACTTGTTAATATAAACATAAATACATGCAAATGACATAAAGGTTGATACATAAGACTTGAAATCACATAGGGAACTTGAATTAGTACCTTAGGCTTGAGCGGAATGAAGGAGATAGGGATATCGCTTTAGTATGTCCGCCTCGGCTTCCCATGTAGCACTCTCAACTTGTTGGTTTCTCCAAAGGACCTTGATGGAAGCAACATCCTTGTTCCTCAGCCTCTTCACTTCTCGATCTAAGATTTCTATCAGGACCTCTTCATAAGTCAAATTGTCTTCAACAACACCCACAACATCAAGAGGCATAATGGCACTTGGGTCAACCACATACTTTCTCAACATAGACACATGAAAGACGGGATGAACCATAATCATATCATTGGGCAACTCCAACTCATAAGCCACCTTAGAAATCCTCTTCAGCACTCTATAAGGACCAAAAAATCTTGGACTCAATTTAACCTTCTTACAAAAAAGAACCACACCCTTCATAGGTGAGACCTTCAAATAGACCCAATCACCAACCTTAAATTCAAGATCCCTTTTCCTCACATCAGCATAGGACTTTTGACGTCTTTGGGCTGATTTCAATCTTTCTCTTATCGACCTTACCTTTTCCATAGCTTCCGTAACCAGATCTAGACCCAATAAAGCCATCTCCCTACCTCAAACCATCCAACTAGGGACCTACAACATCTACCATAGAGAGCCTCAAAAGGAGACATACCAATGCTAGAATGATAGCTATTGTTGTAAGAAAACTCAATGAGTGGAGGATGATTATCCTAACTACCCTTTAAACTCTAATACAAAAGCTCTAAGCATGTCCTCAAGAGTTTTGATAGTTCTTTTGACTTGGCCATCCGTTTGAGGGTGAAAGGTCGTACTAAGCTCTACCTTGTACCAACACCTCTTTGGAAAGACCTCCAAAAGTGAGAAGTGAATTGAGAACCATGATCCTACATGATAGACAAGGGCATCCCATGCAATCTGATAAATTCATCAATGTACAACTTAGAAAAATCTTAGGCTCGATAAGTAGTCTTTACAAGTAGGAAATAGGTTGAGTTTGTCATTCTATCAACCATAACCCAAATAGAATCAAAACCCTTTCTAATCTTAGGCAACCCAACCATAAAGTCCATGTTGATTTGCTCCCACTTCCATGTAGGAATCTCTAAATCTTGGGCTAGGCTACCCTACCTTTGATGTTCAGCTTTGACTTGTTAGCAATTATGGCAATTGGATACAAACTTAGCAATATCTCTCTTCATTCCACCCTACCAAAACACTATCCTCAAATCTCTTTACATAGTTGTAGTACCGGGGTGAATAGAATAGCAAGAATTATGAGCCTTATCAAGAATCTTCTCTCTCAAGTCACCAACACAAGGCACACACAATATACCTTGGTACCTAAGAGCATCATCTCCCCCTTGGGAGAAAACCTCCACCTTACTATCTATCACCAAGGCTTGCAACTCTAACAAGGCGGGGTCAAGATCATGCTTTGCCTTTACCTTATAAACCAATAAAGATTAGGAATAATCAAGAACCACTACCCTACAATTATCAACCTCCTCTAAACTAACTTCCAATCTAGCCAACCGATGGATCTCTCTAGCTACCTCCTTGCCCCCATCATCAACTTGTGCTAGGCTACCCATAGATACCCTACTCAAAGCATCAGCGACAACATTGGCCTTACCACGGTTATAATACACACTCATATCATAATCCATAAGATGTTCTAACCACCTTTGTTGTACAAGTTGAGATCTTTTTGGGTGAACATATATTGGAGACTCTTATGATCAAAAAACACATCAACATTCACCCCATACAAGTAATGACGCCAAATTTTCAAAGCAAATACCATGGTGGCCAACTCAAGATCATGAGTAGGATAATTCATTTCATGAATCGTAAGTTATTTAGAGGCATAAGCTATCACCTTACCATTTTGCATCATAACACAACCCAAACCAATTCGTGAGGCATCATAATACATAACAAACCCTTCCAACCCTTCTTGTAGAGACAAGATAGGAGCGGAGAAAAGCTTATCTTTTAATGTTTGGAAACTCTTTTCACACTCATCGGTCCACACAAATTTAGCCTTCTTTTGTGTCAACTTAGTCATAGGAGAAGCAATAGAAGAGAAACCACTAACAAACCTCCAGTAGTAACCCGCTAAGCCCAAGAAGCTTCTAATATCCGATGGAGTCAAAGGTCTAGGCCAATTTCTAATCACTTCCATCTTTTTAGGATCCATTTTAATACCATCCCCCGATACCACATGACCTAGGAAGGCAACCTCTTGCAACCAAAACTCGTACTTCTCATACTTAGCATACAACTTCTCTTCCCTCAATTTTTGTAGCACCACCCTCAAATGACTCACATGTTCCTCCTCACTATGGGAATAAATCAATATATCCTTAATAAACACCACCCCAAACAAATCAGCGTAGGCTTTAAAGACCCTATCCATAAGATTCATGAAGATAGTCGATGCATTAGTCAACCCAAAATACATAACCATTAATTCATAGTGCCCATACCTAGTCTGTAACGCTCTCTTGGGAATGTCACACTACCTCGCCCTCACTTGCTGATACCTGGATATATAATCAATCTTAGAGAAGTGACTATCCCCTTAAAGTTGGTCAAAAAGATCATCAATCCTTGGTAGGGGTACTTATTATTGATGGTGACCCAATTAAGTTGTCAGTAATCAATGCACATCCAAAGAGAACCATCCCTATTCTTCACAAACAACACTGGTGCATCTCAAGCTAATTGGCTAGGCCTAACAAAATTCTTCTCCAACGATCCTGCAATTATTCTTTCAACTCCTTTAAATCTGCAAAGGCTATGCGATAAGGGAGAATAGAATTGGGTTGAGTATCGGGAAGGAGATCTATGCCAAAATCTATTTCTCTTTCGGGAGGAACACCAGGAAGCTTACTAGGGTAGACATCTAGGAACTCATTCACCACTAGAACTAACTCTATAGGAAGGACTTTGGACTCAAAATCCCTAACCATCACAAGATGATAGAGACACCCATTAGAAATCAACCTTTGGGCTTTAATGCAAGAAAGGAATCTACCCTTGACCACCACATCATGACTCTTACTCAAGTATGGGTTCATTAGGGAATTAAAATTTGACCCTACAGGTTCCCCAATCAATAGAGGTATAATACTTATGCAACCAATCCATCCTAAGAATGACATCAAATTCTACCATATCAAACTCAACAAATTCACAAGGCAATATTTTATGCAAAATGAAAATAGGAAAATTCCTATAGACCCTTCTAGCAACAATGGATGCACTAATGGGAGTAGACACCTCATATGGCTTACACAACACTTCGGGTTCAACATGAAACTTTTTTTTAAGAAAAGAAGTAACAAAAAAAAGAGTGACACCCGGGTCTATCAATGCATACACATCAAAATCAAAGACTTCTAACATATCGGTGATGACATTGGGCAACTCATCTACCCCTTGCCTCCCTTGAAGAGCATAGAACAGATTATGCCTTGGGGCACCACCTTGATGACCTCCCATTCCCAAAGGAACTGCATTTGCACCCCAACTTTGTGGACGACCAACTCTACCAATGTTTTCATTATGAAGACAATCAATCTTCTTGTGATCTACTTTTCTACAACTATAGCATGCATTAGTGTCCCTCAAACATGGGCCATTATGGCCTCTACCACACATTGGGCACATAGGATTAAGCATCACACCAATACCAACTTGTACCATTGGGTTGTCAATAGAAAACCTTCTATTAAAAGAATTTGAAGACCCTTGGCCTTGATGAAACCGGCCACCTAGGGACCTTGGAACCTTCCTACAAGATAGTCCTTCTTGGCCTCACTACTCATCCTTTCTATAAGCTTCTCCCCATCCAATTTTTTGGCATAAGTCATGAGGCAGGGCAAGTCCATATCACTAATAAACACGGTAACATGACATTCTTCATTCACCAAGTCAGACACACCCATCACAAACTTGTTCATTCTAGACCTTGGCTTGGCCAACGTTTGTGGAGAATATTTAGAAAGTTGGTTGAACTTGAGGGAATACTCCCTTACACTCATAGACCCTTACTTCAAATTCATGAAACCATCATTTTGGCCTCCCTTAGCTCAAGAGGAAAGAACCGGTTGAGAAATGCCACTTTAAACTCCTCCCAAAGGATCATATTGTTGTTCCCCTTCTCCTCTTCCATTGAGTAAACCATATTTGGCCACCCCTTTGAGTTGGTAGGCTGCTAACTTTGCTTTCTCCTCCGATCTAACACCTATGATAGATAACACTGTGTACACCTCATCAATAAATTCTTGAGGATCCTCATCTACCTTAGACCCATGAAACTCTAGTAGGTTCATCCTCGTGAAATCCTATACCCTAGATGCCAGAGTAGGAGTATGAGGGTATTGGACCGCTTGATGATTTGATTAGTCATAACTTGAGCTTGCATGGCAATAGCATCCCGGAACTTTTAATGAGCCGGTTGTTCTTAGGGTGTATGAGCTCTTCTTCTTCTTGGGATAGGAATGATCTAGCATAGCAAAGAACATACAGTAGGGGAAAGACATACCTTAACTTCTATAGCACGACATGGATCAAGAAGAAGGGAAACATTTCCTAAAATGCCGCATAGCCTCTTACTCATAGTTGTGGTGCAATTCCTAACCATGAATAAGACTCTAATCGATGAGGTGTATTGGATGCCAAGGACTATTAATAACCTAGTGCTCTAATACCAAGTTATTTATGTACTAAACCTAGGGCCTAGACGTGACATGATGAATAGGAACTCGAAAGAACTCCAAATAACCCTATTAGCAAATCATTTACACATCCTTGGTCATGGAAGTAATTAAACAACAATAAGAGAATACAAATAAGGATAAGGGACTAAAAGAAGTCTTTCATAGCGTAAATCCTCAAAGGAGTCAAAACTCAAAGCATAATACTTAACTTGTCCAACAACACCTCTAGTATAGATTGGACGGGGGCCAAGACAACTTTTCGGGCTCACCCTCATAGTCATAAGCATCTAAACAAAGAAAAGAATCTTTACATAATATAGGATCAATAAATATCATCCTCAAAAGTTGAGAACTCAGCAAGCTTGCTTCAAGAAATAGTACTAGTCACGTGGAGGAGGAGGATGATAAAGTGGAGCTCTATTTCCTACATGGTAACATCATAAAGGAATAGAGTAGTAAGTTTGAATGTACTAAGTATGTAGGATGCAATGCCACAAGAGATAACCAACATAGTCAAAATGCATAATTAGGCAATGGATAAACATATAACAATATGACATGCATGAATGATACTTGAAGTAAACATGCATATATCGAACATATTACATGTGTAGTAAGAGACCATTGTTAAATCCAAGGCCTACCACCCCCTTAGATATGCGATTGAGGTAGAAACCCCTCAATTGTTTAATCGTTGTCATACCCTGTCATCCATGGTGATTGAGATATCAACCCTTCAATTGGTTGATGGTTGTTACGCTCTACCATCCATGGTGATTGAGGAATCAAACCCTCAATTGGTTGATGGTTGTCACACCCTACCATCCAAATGATTAAGGTATCAACCCCTCAATTGGTTGATGGTTGTCAAACCCTACCATCCATGGTGATTGAGGTATCAACCTCTCAATTTGTTGATGGTTGTCACACCCTACCATCCATGGTGATTGAGGCATAGTCCTCCCTCCTCAGGGTGTTGTCACTTGCAACTCTATAGATACTTTATATAGAACCTATATATATATATATATATATATATATATATATATATATATATGTCTTCCTTTCATCATATAAAGTCATTCAAACCATAGGTCATGCAATAGATAATCAACAACTCAAGAACCCTAAACCAGATATTTTATCAAATACTTAGTGGGTGGGTGATGCTAGTACAAAATCATGAAATTCAAGAGTGAAATCATATGAGACAACTTAATGTAAATCAACTGCCAACACTAAGTAACACCCTCATGCAAGATGCATATCCTTCATCAAATCCCATCGTAGAACCTAGATTCATAGCTTAAAACATGCTTAAAGAGTCCACATTTTATGAAAAACCCCAATGTAATTTAAAATCAAGTTCATAGTAAGAATACACATAAGTAAAACAACTCAAAAACATGTAATTTTTCTAAAAAGGAAGGTTAGGCACCATGGGTGAAAGGACTCAATGGTTGAAAACCACATACCTCAACTTTGGAGATTCCCTTGATGAAGATTGGAATGAGTATTTATAGCTTGAGTGAATTCTTTGAGATCTGAAATGAGTTTGGGACACTTGAATTTGAGTGAAATATTTAGCTAAGTTTTAGAGAGGGTTTCTGGGAATATCTTGAATGATATGGGGTTGGAAAATATCTAAGTACATGTGTTTTTATACATGGGTAGGTTTAGTTGCAAGGCCTCAAAAATGTTGACCAAAATAGTGAACTGGCAACAAAAATACATGTCTCCGCGCCCTGGTCACGTCGCGCTAGGCGGCTCGGATCGACACTGGATAAGGAATTTTTGGGAAAATGGTATTTTCATACGATTGCTCTAAAATTGGGGTTAGATGCATTCCCCACTTAATTTTACCCCCCAATCATGAATATGATGTTTGATTATTAATATCACGCACGGATTTTTAGATATATAGAAATTACTAATATGTGCATTTTCGAGGCACATTTTCGGGCACTTTTTTGGGTCGTTTCAATGGTGAAGTGGGTCACAAGATTATTGATTGTCCACATTCTCAACACAATAGTACAAATAGTCATCCTCAAAGCCAAGGTGCTAATGTGGGCCTAAGGGCTAAGGGAGGCTAACAAGGGGGTGCTCCAAGGGAAAATAGGTTCTATGCTCTCTAAGGAAGGCAAGGAGTGGATGAGGTGCCCGATGTTGATATTATTATGTTACAGCTTTGTGATTAGAATGTATATACATTGCTAGATCCAGGTGCAACTCTTTCTTTCATTACTCCTTTTGTTGACAAAAAGCTTAATGCGTGTCCCAAATTGTTGTCTAAACACTGCGAAGTGTCTACCCCATTGGTGAGTCCATTTTTGCTAAAAGAGTCTATAGAGATTTTCCCATTTCTATATTGCGTAAAGTCTTTCCTTGTGATTTCGTTGAACTTGACATGGTGGATTTTTATATTATTCTTGGGATGGAATAGTTACATGCATATCATGCTTCTATTGATTGTAGAATCGCAAGGTTAGGTTCCAATTCTCTAATGAGCCTATCCTTGAGCGGGAAGTTCGTAATGTGGTGGTCAAGGATAGATTAATTTCTTATCTTAAAGCCCAAAGTTGATTTCTAAGGGTTGCATTTACCATCTTATAAGGGTTAGGGATGTTGAGTCTAAAGTCCTTCCCATTGAATTGGTTTCGGTGGTTGATGAGTTTCTCAGTGTCTTTCCTGATAAGCTTCTTAGTGTCCCTCTTAAAAGGAAAATACACTTTAGTATAGACCTCTTCCCCGATACACAACCCATTTCCTTTCCCCCTTATCATATGGCTCGATCGGAGTTAAAGGATCAATTGAGGGATTTGTTGGAGAAGGGTTTCATAAGGTCTAGCAAGTCACCTTGAGGTGCACCAATGTTAATTGTAAAGAAAAAAATGGGTTCCCTTAGAATGTGCATTTATTATCGGTTAGTCAATAGAGTCACTGTAAAGAACAAGTAACCCCTACCAAGGATTAATGACCTTTTTTACCAACTACAAGGGGCTAGTCATTTTTCTAAGATTGATCATCAGTCTGAATACCACCAAGTGAAAGTGAGGGAGTGTGGTATTCCCCAAACGGCTTTTTGGACTAGGTATAAGCATTTTAAATTTGTGGTAATGTCTTTTGTCTTGGATAATCAACAACAATATTTATGGATCTCATGAATAGGGTCTTGAAAACCTACCTTGATATATTTGTGGTAGTTTCTATTGATGATATATTGATTTATTCTTGGAGTGAGGAAGAACATGTGAATCAATTGAGGGTGGTGTTGCAAATCTTGAGGGATGTGAGATTGTTTGCTAAATATGAAAAGTGTGAATTTTAGTTGAAAGAGGTTGCTTTTCAAGGACACGTGGTGTCAGGTGATGGCATTAAAGTGGATCCTAAGAAGATGGAGTTGATAAAAAATTGGACTAGGCATTGACTCTGATGGGTATTAGGGATTTCTTCGGTTTGGCGGGTTACCACCGGAGGTTTGTGAATGATTTCTCTTATATAGCTTCCACTATGACAAAGTTGACCCAAAATAAGGCAAAATTTGTTTGGACCAATGACTGTGAAAGACAAGCTTATCTTCGCTCCTATCTTGGCTTTACCAGAAGGGTTTGTAGTTTATTTTGATGCCTCAAGAATTTTTGGGGTGTGTTTTGATGCTAATTGGCAAGGTTATAGCATATGCCTCTAGGCAACTGAAAGTGCATTAGTGAGATTATCCAACCATGATCTTGAATTGGTGGTCGTGGAGTTTGCTTGGAAAATTTGGCATCACAATTTTTATAGGGTTCATGTTGATGTGTTTATTGTCAACAAGAGTCTCCGATATGTGTTCACATAAAAAGATCTTAACTTGAGGCAAAGAAGGTGGTTAGAACTCCTTAAGGATTATGACATGAGTATGTACTATCATCCAGGCAAAGCTAAAATTGTGGCCGATGATCTAAGTAGAGTGTTCATGGCTAGTCTAGCTCATATTGATGTTGGTAACAAGGAGATGGCTAGAGAAGTTCACTGGTTGGCTAGGTTAGGGGTTAGTTTGAATGAAGTTGAAAATGATGCTGTAGTAGTGGTTGATGGTTCTAAATCTTCTGTGATTGAGGAAGTGAAGTCAAAACAAGACCTTGACTCCACCTTGCTAGAGTTGAAGGCTTTGGTGAAGTATGGTAAAGTGGAGGTTTTCTCCCAAGGGAGAGATGGTACCCTTAGGTACCAAGGTAGTTTGTGTTTGCCTAATGATGATGACTTGAGAGAGTTGATTTTGAAGGAGGTCCATAATTCATCCTACTCTATTCACCTCGGTTTCACAAAGATGTATAGAGACTTAGGGGAGGTGCATTGGGGGGTGGTATGAAGAGATATATTGCCAAGTTTGTAGCTGGTAGTCACAATTTCCAACAAGTGAAACCCAAACATCAAAGGCCGAGTGGCCTAGCCCAAGATATAGAAATTCCTACTTGGAAGTGGGAAGTGATCAACCTGGATTTTATGGTTGGGTTGCCCTAGACTAGCAAACATTTTGATTTTGTTTTGGTTATTGTGGATAGAATGACAAAATTGGGTCACTTTCTACCGGTCAAGACAACTTATGGTGTCGAAGATTATGCCAAGTTGTATATTCATGAGTTGGTTAGATTGCATAGGGTTCCCTTGTCTATTATTTTAGATTGTGGTGCTCAATTTACTTCTCATTCTTGGAGGCCCTTCCAAAGGGGTCTGGGTACCAAGGTCAAGCTTAGCATGACTTTTCATCCTCAAATGGACGGTCAAACCAAAAGGACTATCCAAACTCTTGAAGTTATGCTTAGGGCTTATGTTTTGGTGTTTAAGGGAAATTGGAATGAACATCTTCCACTTATTGAGTTCACTTACAACAATGGCTATACTCAAGCATTGGCATGGCTCCCTTTGAAGCTTCTTATAATAGGAGTTGCATATCACTGGTTGCATGGTGTAATGTAGGCGAGATGGCCTAGTTTGGCTCGAATTTGGTTACGGAAGATTTAGAGAAGGTGAGGCTGATTAGGGAGAGATTGAAGGTGGCTAAAAGTAGACAAAAGGCTTGCTCTAATGTGAGAAGAAGAGATATTGAGTTTATTGTGTATAATTGTATTTACTTGAAGGACTCTCCCATGAAGGGTGTGGTCCGATTTGGCAAGAAAGGCAAAATTGAGCCCAAGGTTTATGGATCCATATAAAATTTTTAGGAGAGTTGGTAAGGTTTCATATGAATTGGAGTTTCCTATGTAGATGAATGTGGTTCATCTGGTCTTCCATGTATCTATGTTGAGGAGATGTATTGGTAACCCAAGTGCTATAGTGTCCTCAGAGGTTGTAGGTGTTATTGAGCATAATTTGACCTATGAGGAGGTCCAGGCGGAAATATTGGATAGGCAAGTGAAGAGGTTGAGGAACAAAGATGCAGCATTCGTCAAGGTCCTTCGGAGGAATCAACAAGTTGAAAGTGCTACATGGGAAACCAAAGTGGACATGAAAAAGTGATGCCATACCTCTTCCACCCTACTCAAGACTAAGGTAATTACTTAAGTCCCATCTATAATTTCAAGTCTTAATTTTCATCCCTCATGTCATTTTGCATGGATTCATGTTCATGGTAACAAGTTTATGGTGACTTTTAACATTCATATTAGAACTTTTTGAAAATAATGTTTAACTGCATTTGTTGCATTCATGTCTGAATCTTCATAATTACTCGTCTTATGCATGTTTCATATTTAGGGATGAATGATCCCAAGGGAGAGATATTAAAACACCCCTCATGTGCTTCGGAATTCCCCATAATTGTAATTTCTATATATCTCAAAATCTGTGCGTGATTTCAGAAATCCGACTTCATATTCTTGATCAGTGATGTACTGTCAAAATACAACACATTTGATTCCTAAAACAAGGGATTTTGTGAGTTCTTAATTCAAAATTTTGTGGTCTTTACATGTTTTTGTGTTGTTCTGGTAGAAACGTTAGGTTGGCATGATTTTGGAGAGAAATTATAGATTTTTGATGAAGCATAGCAGATACGAGCTCACCTACAAGTCGTAGCCCAAGCTACAAGTCGTAAGGTATGATCATAGCAAGAAACAGAGATAAAAACCCAGAAATCTGCTAAGTGGAGGTCACCCCTACTAGGCTATCCTACGAGTCGTAAGTTTCACTACAACTCATATAGGTGGACTCCTCATAGGAATCGAAGAGTGAAAATGTTGACCCAAAACTGAAGGCCTAGACTACGATAGGAGTATATGAGTCATAGCCAAGCTACGACTCATACCAGTGGGTATACCAGTTAAGTCCAAGATGCCAAGAACCTGATACAAGACCTTGATTTTGACTCTTAGTCCATCCTACGAGTCGTACCTTTGAGGCGTACCAGCTGCCAACTTTCTTTTCTGTGTAATTTTTAGGGTTATTTTGTAAATACTATATATAGTTTAAGTTAGGGTTTTAAAAGGGGAGATTCGAAACAAAAAGGAGAATATCATCTTTAAATATACTCCCAAAGCAACTTTTAGGTTTTTATCTTAGATTATCTTTTTCTCTTGGAAAACCCTATTTTGGGGATTGTAAACCTTTCTTTGTGCTTAGTATTAATCTATCAAGCTTGTGGTTTGCAACTTGTGGTGTCTTCAATCTCCATTGCCTTGGGTAAAATTCCCAATCATGTCTTTCATATGTATTTTTGTTGGTTTTGCCTTAGTCATGACCAGGTAAGCCCCCACAACTTGGGGTTGTGGGAACCATGGGTATTTGACTTGAGACAACCCAGGTTTATGGCATTTCTATGATTAGGGTTTTGCATGTATTGTTTACTTCCCTTCATTATGATTGTTGTTTGGTGGTGGCTAACACCAAACCCCGCCTACTATCACAATCCCGACAAAGGTAGTGACACATAGGAAAAAGGAAGTAGATGATAGAATTTGAATGATGTGTTCTCATTTATTCAACCAAACCTGACTAAAAGGAGATTGACTGGGACAATAGGTAACAGTTAGTTGGCACACCATGGTAGCCGATCAAGCGCCATGGTGAAATTAGACCTTCACCTTCACAAGAGAGCTGGAAGAACCTAAGTTACTATCCTACATGTGAATCTCCAATTGTAGTTATGTTACCTATGGTAATCGAGTCAAATAACCATGTGGAACACAATTCCCAAGTTGTCCCTATAATTGAGTGTTTTTTTCACATCGTAGTGTAGGGTTCATTTATTTTAAAAAAACTCGATCAGTGATTTTAGTTATTGATACCCGAAATGATTGATAGTCACTTCTCATAGTCAAACCTTGTATTCACTGTCTAATTCCAATGTCTATCCACACCCAGGATGTGACGTTCCTAGGGCGTGGACTATTGTTAGTTGGTGCTCCGCGTTTGGTCCGTATCACACTAGGGGCATGAACCGGTGCATTTCATGCCCTATTTTTTCAACTTAGTTCAAGGGCATTAGGGTCATAACCAGATGCCCATTTAAACATGAAATCTTCCATACTTAGCCATTTTTCAATTCTATAACTCACAAAACCCTCTCTAAAATCTCTCCAAGACTTTATCAAATCTCTCATTCAAATTCAAGGATTTAAAGGTCAATTTTGGAACTCAACATCCCATCTAAGGATTCAAGTTTGCCCTAACTCAATTTCAAGAAAATTCAAGTTTGAGGTATGTGGATCTTCATCCATGGTTCCTTCCGTCCATGGAGCCCAACCTTCTCTTTTTAACAAATTTGCATGATTTCAAGTTATATTACTTGTGAATATCTTTTATTTTGAAATGTGAATATAAATTATGCTGGGGTTTTATCTAGCATTGATTGATTATGCATTAATATCTATTTCAAGCTTATCCCGTGAATTGATTTTGTCCATGGAGACTATGCATGATTTGAGCTATGAAACTATGAATTATTATGAGCTTTTCTGATAGATTTCAAGATACCCTAAATGAGGGTTTTACTACAATATTAGTGGGTTGATTTGCATTGAGTTTATTCTTCTTGTTGTATTCTTGAGTTACATGACATTGAAAAAGTATCATGAACTTACCATGTGTTTGATAAAATTACATGACAAGAATTCTCAAGTTATTGATTAACTATTACGTGATTTACAAGTCAAGTGATTTCATGGTGATTAAGGGCTTCCAAGCATGTATTGGATTCTTGAAAAGTATCTACGATTTTACAAGTATCAAGTTGATCCCTATTTCAAGATGTTAACCTTTTGTGAGCCATTCATGTCAAGGTACGGGATAATGTATGATTATTATTACTCTCATGTTCAAGTTAGCCTCACTAGTAGAGGTCAAGCATGTTTATGAGATACTCATGTCATGTTATCATGTCTCTTACAAATTATTCATGTTATTATTAGAGTGTGATTATTTCAAGTATTCAGTGGGTTAGACTTAGCATCGATTGAGGCTTAAAATAAGGGCTTGACTCAAGGGGTCCTTATATAAAGTCATTAGTCTCTAAACTATGATATATGATAGGATGATATATTTTACCCATGCTATGCTAGTTGATCCATCTAGTTCATGTTATCATGTTTGGTTTGCCTTGATAAGTAGACTACACTTCGCCGAGGGGTATCATGTCCGGTCACCTGTACCGAGGTGATGTCATGCTTGGATTCCAACTTGTAGTTGGTTGATCTATGTTTGTTGAGTTCTCTTCTAATGCATGTATAGTAGTTTATGGAAGTTAAAAATTTTACAAGCATGTTTTATTACAAGCATTGATCATGTATATCATATTGAGATTATATATCCATTGATTATGCTTATGCATTTTGAGTATTATGGCTTATGACTTTGATGCATTGCACAATATATACTTAGTACATTCCAGGTAATAACGAATACTCCACGCCTACATGATATCACCATTGAAATGCCTCAAAAAGTGCCTGAAAATGTGCCTCGGAGATGCCCATAATCATAATTTTCATATATCTCAAAATCCATGCGTGATATCAAAAATCCAACATCAACATCGTGATTAGGAGGTAAAATTTAGTGGGAAATTGATATAATCCTGATTTTAGAGCAACCATACATAAATTTTATTTTGCAAAAATCTTCTTATCTAGTGTCGATTCGCGCCTGAGGCGCGGCGCGCTAAGGGTACAAAGATATGTATTTTTGTTTCCAGTTTCATTGTTTTGGCCAATGCCTTTGTGGTCTTTGGCCCATGCCCTCCTAAAAGCACCTATACTTAGTCATTCTTCAACCCCATATCACTCAAGACACTCTCAAAACCCTCTCTACTTAGCAATATATTTTATCCAAATTCAAATGTCCCAAACTTATTTCCGGATCTTAAGAATTTAAATCAAGCTTCAAGTTCTCATTCAAATCTTCATCAAGGAAATCCCCAAAGTTGAGTATGTGGGTTTCAACAATTGGATCCTTTCACCCATGGTGCCTAACCTTCGTCTTTATGTAAATTACATGTTTTGAGGTTGAATTTTTTATAGATATCTACTATTATTAACTTTATTATAAACTATGTTGAGTTTTCATGAAATATTGACTGTTTAAGCATGTTTTGAGGTATGAACTATGATCTATTATGAGATTTAATGAGGGGTTTCAATTTAGCTTGCATGAGGGGATTACCAAGTGTTAGTGGATTGATTTACATTGAGTTTTCTCAAACTAATTCACTCTTCAAATGCATGATTTTGAACTAGCATTACACACCTGCCAAGTGTTTGATAAAAATCCAGTGAAGGATTCTTGAGTTATTGTTGATCTATTGCATGGCCTGTCAGTCAAGTGAATTTATGATGATGAAAGAAATTTATGTATCTAATGAATTCATGAAAAGTATCTATGGTGTTGCAAGTTGACCACGCCTTGTTGGGGGATGTTAAGCCCAATCACCTTGTTGGAGGGGAGGGGGGGGGGTTGCTAAGACCAATCACCTTGTTGAGAGGGTGTTAAGCCTCAAATCACCTTGTTAGGGGGTGTTAAGACTATACTACCTTGTTGAGGTGTAAATACCTCAATCGCCTTGTAAGGGTTTGCAAGCCCTTACTACCTTGTTGAGGGGTATGTACCCCAATCACCTTCCCAGGGGATGGCAAGCCTTAGAGTTCAAGCGAAGCTTTCTTGGGCTATATAGATATGGTCTCTTCCTATATATGTATTCTATTCTATACGAGTATGTCTTACTTCAAGCATTTATCATGCATGACATGTTATCAATATACTATCCCTTGCTTGTGATTATGCATTTCGACTATATAGCCTATCTCTTGTTTCATTGCATCCTATATACTTAGTACATTTAAATATACTAACGCATACTCTATGCCTATATTATGTTACCATGTAGGAACTGGAGCTCCTCACGATCATCCTCCACGTGGCTAGACATGACATCTTGAAGATAAGCTTTGGTGAGTCCTCAAGTTTGGGGACACTAGCTATGTTACTCTTGCTTATGTCATTTCTTTATGTCAAACTTTAGTATGATGAGGGTGAAACTAGAAGGTGTCTTAGCCCCCGCCAAATGTAAGCTAGAAGTGTTGTTGGACAAGTGATGTTATTATGTTATGATCTTGACTCTTGAGTATCCTATCTTTTACACTATCAAAGACTTCTCTTAGTACCATTTTACCTCTTTATGCTCTCTTGTTGTTGTTCAATTGTTTCCACGACCAAGAATGTGTAAATGATATGCTAAGAGGCTTGTTTTGGGCCCCTTCGGGTTCCTATTTGCCATGTTATGTCTAAGCTCTAGTCTTAGTACGTGAAAAACTTAGTATCAGAACACTAAGTTGTTAATGGTCCTTGGGCTCCAACACACCATGTTGATTACCGTCTTATTCATGGTTATGAAGTACACCACAACTATTAGCAAGAGGCTTTGAGGAGTTTTAGGAAATGTTTCCCTTCTTCATGGTCTACGTCATGTTATAGAAGTTAAGGTAAGGCTTTTCCCCTAACGAATGTTCTTTACTATGCTAGATCATGCCTATTCCAAGAGGATGACTAAGGAGAGGTCGTTCACTCTAGGAGCAACTGGGCCCTCCCGCTCCTCAAGTTCCACAAGATGGGGGAGTGACCCATGAAGAGTTCCGGGATGCTATCACCATGCTAGCCTATGTTGTGACTAATCAAATAAACTAAGGGGCCCAAGCCCATCATGCTCTTACTCCAGCCGCTAGGGTGAGGTATTTTACAATAATAAACCCACTGGAGTTCCATGGGTCTAAAGTGGATGAGGATCCTCAAGAATTTATTGATGAGGTGTACAAGGTGTTGTCTATTATGGGTGTTAGATCGGATGAGAAAATGGAGTTTGGCGGCCTACCAAATCAAGGGGGTGGCCCATATTTGGTTCACCCAATGTAAGGTGGAGAAAGGGAATAATATTGTCATCCTTTGGGAAGAGTTGAAGGAGGAAATTTCTCAATCAGTTCTTCCCTCTTGAGCTAAGGGAGGCTAAATGATGGAATTTATGAATCTAAAGCATGGGTAATGAGTGTGAGAGAGTATTCCCTCAAGTTCAACTAATAATTCTCCATATATGCTCCACAATTAGAGGCCGAGCCAAGGTCTAAGATGAACAAATTTGTGATGGGTGTGTACGACTTGGTAATTGAAAAATGTCATGTTGCAATGTTGATAGGTTACATGGACTTGTCCTGCCTCATGACTTATGCCAAACAATTAGAGGGGGAAAAGTTGAGAAAGAGGAGAATGGGTGAGGCCAAGAAGGCCCATTTTGAAGGTGGATTCCAAAATCCCAAGGGTTGTCAGTTTCCTCAAGGCCACAAGCCTCTAAGTCAAGGGCCTTCCAATCCTTCTAATAGGGGGTTTGCCAATGACTATCCTAAGTGCCAATAGTGCGGTAGAGGCCATAATGGCCCATGTTTGAGGGACACCAATGCTTGTTAAGGTTGTGGGGGAGCCGTGGGGCATAAGATGATTGATTCTCCTCATAATTAAAACAAGGGTAGATATGGTTGTGAGGGAGTGTGATATTCCCAAGACAACCGAGGTGCAAATGCATATCCTCGGGATAGAGGAGGCCAACAAGTGGGTAGAGGAGGCCAACAAGGGGGTGCTCCAAAGAAAAATTATTTCTATGCTCTTCAAGGGAGACAAGGAGTAGATGAGGTGCCCAATGTCATCACTGGGATTTTAAAAGTTTTTTATTTTGATGTGTATGCATTGATAGACCTGGGTGCCACTCTTTGTTTTATTACTCCTCTTGTTTCCAAAAAGCTTCATGTTAATCCCAAATTGTTGTGTGAACCATATGACGTGTCTACTCCTGTTAGCGCATCTATTGTTGTTGGAAGATTCTATAGAAATTATCCCGCATTCATACTGCATAATATATTGCCTTGTGATTTTGTTGAGTTGGATATGGTGGATTTTGATGTCATTCTTTGGATAGATTGGTTACATGCATACTATGTCTCTATTGATTGTAGAACCCGTAGGGTCAAATTCTAATTCCCTAATGAACCCATCCTTGAGTTGGAGAGTCATCATGTGGTGGTGAAGGGAAGATTTATTTCCTGCATTAAAGCCCAAAAGTTGTTTTCTAAGGGGTGTTTCTATCATCTTATGAGGGTTAGGGATGTTGAGTCCAAAGTCTTTCCTATAAAGTCGTTCTGGTGGTTAATAAGTTCCTCGATGTCTCTCCCGATGAGCTTCTTAGTGTTCCTCCCGAAAAGAAAATAGATTTTGGCATAGACCTCCTCCCAATATTCAACTCATTTCTATTCTCCCTTACCATATGGCGTCAATGGAGTTAAAGGAGTTGAAGGAGTAATCGAGGGATTTGTTAGAGAAGGGGCTTATTAGGCCTAGCCAGTCACCATGGGTACACCGGTGTTATTTGTGAAGAAGAAGGATGGTTCCCTTGGAATGTGTATTGATTACCGACAACTTAATAGGGTCACCATAAAGAATAAGTATGCTCTACCAAGGATTAATAACTTTTTGGCCAACTTCAAGGGGATAGTCAGTTCTCTAATATTAATCTTGAATCCCAGTATCACCAAGTAAAGGTGAGGGAGTGTGACATTCCCAAGACAGCCTTCCAGACTAGGTATGGGCACTATGAGTTTGTTGTTATGTCCTTCGGATTAATTAATACACCGATTTTCTTCATGGATCTTATGACTAGGGTCTTTAAACCCTACTTTGATTTGTTTGTGATGGTATTTATTGATGATATCTTGATCTATTCCTATAATAAGGAGGAGCATGTGGGTTACTTGAGGGTGGTGTTGCAAATCTTGAGGGAGGAGAAGTTGTAGGATGAATATGAAAAATGTGAGTTTTAGTTGAAAGAGGTTGTCTTTCTAGGTCATGTGGTATTGGGTGTGTCACGCCCCAAAGTCCCCTTAGGCGGACCGACACCCATTACCGATAAGGATCGGGAGAACTAAACTATATCTATGCACTTTTTAGACATATTATAAGGGATTTCTACAGTCAACATACCTTTATGCTATTAAATAGTAATAATAAGATAAAAGGAAATGCATATGACTAGGTCGTTGGGCCACGGTGTCTAAGGTATGAGACATGACCACACTTTAATTAACATAGTCTACAAAGCCTCTAGATAGAGAAAGTATCTGATAAGGGTCGGGATAGGCCCACCTCTACTAACTATATAATACAAACATATATGCTCTAGACACACACAAAGCTCCGAAACAACCTGGAGCTTGTAACAGCAGCTGGATGTCCTGTACTCTACTGTTGAGATATACTAGCACATTTGCTTGCAGCATGAAATGCAGGTCCCCTATAAGGGATATCAGTACAAGATAGTGTACTGAATATATAAGGCAGGAAATACTGTATATGAAGTAACAACTCAAAATAAAACTATGCACTGGTATAGGATAAGAGACCACCTTTGTTTATACTTTGGGATTATGTACTTTATGTTCTTTATATTGCTTTACCTTTACTGTATTATCTGTGCACAGTTGTAATACAAATAACCAACTGATCAGTGGTAAATCTATATCAGGTTCGTCCCTGGCTAGGTTCTTCCTTAACCCCTCGGGCTACCACCCGTGATAGGACCGTCCCTGGGTAGGTGATGCTTCCACCCCTCGGGCTACCACCCATCAATAAACAATACACTTTATCTTTCAATTACCTTTGAGATTATTCTTTTGGTGGTCATAATATTGGAGTTGTGGGACAATAGATATAGCATATGACATGTAAATAATCATATAAGATAATATGACAATAATCTTATGCAGATTTGCAGGTGATTATATATGGAAGCATATGAACATATGAAATAGTAGAGACACGGTTAATAGTTGTGTCTGAGTTGGTAAATTCCTTTGTGTACCAAGAAGGGATCTACGTTTCATGCCAAACGATATGAAATCATGTAGCCTTACATACCTCGTTGTATAACCTCGTTACTCCCTTGGAGTGGTTGTATTTTCCCTCAAATATTTATATACTGTATAGGCAATAAAATTAGTATTAATAGAGACGAAACACTTCTTGGCAGTCCAATGTCATAAAAACTAACATCCGGGCAGCAAACTTTTAATTAGCGACACAAAGGCATTTCTTCAACCTTTTCACTTATAATAGTATTTTCTAACAACCATTCTTATGTACATGTCATATACATCTTATTTCAGACTATTAACAGTCTTACAATATCCCACAAGATACAACACATAATAATTCTTCACAACATACAAACAAGCGGCACAACGTTACATCCTTTCTCCACACTTCGACGTCAACAATCCCGAATCCATTTTAACTTTACCTAAATTGTTTACAACATTTTTTTACCACATAAACCCAGTCTTAAGATAGTCTAAAAATAGTCCAAAAGTAGGTGAAGTTAAAGGAACAACATATTACAATTCTACACAACCTACAAATGGACAGCATAACGTTATTATCCTTTGCCCCATTTTGACGTCGACAATTCCAAACCTGTTCCAACTTTAACCAAACTATCCTAAACATATCCATACATCAAAACATCCTTAAAATAGTGTTACAAAAGTACCAAATCAGTCATGAAGGACGTGAGGCATTAACTTTCTATCCAACAACCCACAAATTCATATTATGAACACAATTGAGATATGCTATAAGGATTCACTTTTGTAGACTATAAAAGTAGTGAAAAAGCTCAATTACATGACTAACAAACTATACCTTGTTAAACATAAGAATTACTTCATAATTTAGCCAACCAATTAAGAGAAAATCCTCTTAAACAACAAGAAACGTTCACAAGAATACTTAGAACACATGTTGTCCAGAATTTCCAACACAACATACTAGCATATACTTCTGGTTTTTCATGAAGAAAACATACTAAATACATAAATATAATTGCTTACCTTTGCCTTTAAGATTCAGTTTTCCCTTCAAGATCCTTAGAGGATTGTATTTACAGCTTGGTAAAGTGAAATAGGTAGAAGATAAGAGCCTTTAGGAAAGTTGAAAAATTATTCAAGTGGAATGACTTTAGAGGCTGCTCTGATCCGTTTTTAAAGAATACTTTTGGCCAACTTTCTCTTTATCTTTTAACTAGAAGATGGCACCTATCAATACATTTGTGAAGCAGCATCTTATACCTTAGACTTGGGCCTAACGGGTCTCCAACTTAATGGGTCTTTTGTTGCCCATTCTTCTCCTTTCCCTTTAATTACTTTTGGCCAAAGTTTCAAATGAATTGGGATGGGCTTGGTCTCATTTTCTATGCTTCCTAAACTGAAAATCTCAGTTCATTTATGAATTCAAAACATGGACTAAATTTACCCCCTTAACATGAACTTTATTCATAATCGAACCTGGACAAATACGACATCGGGCCTTGTCTTCATTTAGCTAGCAAATTTAAGCTAAGCAAGTAGGTGACTCACTAACCAGCTTATTAAGTCCTACAAGTACCTCAACTCTCTCACTTTGTTTAGGGCTGTGATCTCCTCAATTTAGCACAAAACATGTATACATTTGAATATCTCCCATTAAACACAAGATTCAAGAACTTTTAAAAATTGGTGCTAATTTAACTAAACTATATCATGTTTCATTTACATAGCATTAATATATGTGAAATGTGGGGTTTTACATCCTCCTCCATTAGGAACATTCATCCTCGAATGTTGGCATAATTGGATATCTTAACTATGTATAAACCTTTATTTGAATAAACGTTTGATAATACACTAAGTATTCAATCACACATACCTATTTGTGCCCAAATTCTGCATGTTGGACTTCCTCTTCAACTTCAAATAGGTAAGGGTATTTTGATTTCATCATGTCCTCGACCTCCCATGCTATTTCTTCTGCTTGCTGGTTTTTCTAAAGTACCTTCACTAAAGCTATTTCTTCATTCGTTGGCTTCTTAACTTGACGATCCAGAATAGAAACAAGTACCTCTTGATATGTGAGATCTTTTGTAACTTGCACAACCTCAATAAGAGTGATAAGGGATGGGTCACCTATGCATTTTCGAATCATTTAGACATGGAAAAAGGGATGAACCATTGAAAGCTCTTGGGGTAGCTCTAGTGCAAATGCAACATGACCGAACTTCTTAATAATTTTATATGACCCTACGTAACGTGGGCTCAGTTTTTCTTTCTTACCAAATCTCATAACCCCTTTCATTGGAGACACCTTTAAAAATACCCAATCCGCTATTGAGAATTCCAATCCTCTCCTTCTAGCATCTGCATATGATTTGTGACAACTTTGGGTTATTTCTAGTCGTTGTTGTATTACCTTAAATTTTTCCATAGCTTGTTGTACTAAATCTATCCCAACCAAGGTGGTTTCTCCCACTTCAAACCATCCAATTGGCGATCTACACTTCCTTCCATACAAAGCTTCATAAGGAGCCATCTTTATACTTGAGTGGTAGCTATTATTATAGGCAAATTCAATAAGTGGAAAATGGTCTACCCAACTCCCTTTAAAGTCCAATGCACAAGCTCACAACATATCTTCAAGTATCTGAATTGTACGTTCTGTTTGATCGTCTGTTTGAGGGTGGAATGTTGTACTCAAATTTACTTGTGTCCCTAAGCTCCTTTAGAAGGAATTTCAAAACCTCGCAGTGAATTGAGTTCCTTAGTCGGATATAATGGAGACTAGGACTCCTTGTAGCCTGACTATTTCTTTAAGGTATATCTTGGAATACTCTTCATCTGTATAATCACTCCTGACAGGTAAGAAGTGTGCTGACTTTGTGAGTCTATCAACTATTACCCATATGGAGTCAAAATTCTGAAATGAGCGAGGCAAACCAGTAATAAAATCTATATTGATCATATCACACTCCCATATGGGAAGCTCTATGCATTGCATATAACCTCCTGGCTTTTGGTGTTTCTACTTTCATTTGCTGGCAATATGTACATTGAGCCACAAATTATACAAGGTCCTTTTTCATACCTCCCCACCAAAACATTTCCTTCAGGTCATGGTACATCTTAGTTGATCCTCGACGGATGGAATATCGAGAATTATGGGCTTCTTCCATTATCCTCTTTCTTAATCCATTAATATCAGGCATACATAATCTATTTTGGCAGTAAAGTACTCCATTTTGTGTAAGATGAAAGCCCTTTATCGTACCCTGGCTCACCTTTTCCTTAAGATGTCATAATTTAGGATCCTCGAATTATTTTTCTTTCACCTCCATTACTAATGAAGACGCTGCTGCATTATGTACAATAAACCCTTCCTTTGGAGTTTTAAGAAGGTGAACTCCCAAACGGGCTAGTTGACGTAGATCCTTAGCCACTCCTTGACTTACCACAGCTTGATCACCAGTATTCATGATTTCCTTACGACTCAGAGCATCGGCTACCACATTTTCCTTTCCCAGATGGTATAGTATATCCACATCATAATCCTTTATTATCTCTAGCCATATCCGTTGCCTTAAGTTTAGGTCTTTCTACTTAAAGATGTATTGTACGCTCTAATGATAAGTATATATGTCAACATGAACCCCATACAAGTAGTGGCGCCATATTTTCAAAGCAAACACAACCGCTGCTAGCTCAGGATCATGTGTTGGATAGTTTTTCTCATGTGGTCGTAGCTGTCTAGATGCATAAGCAATTATCCTACCATGTTGTGTCAGTACACACCCTAAGTTAACTCCTGAAGCATCGCAATACACTGCATACCCCTCGGATCTTTCTGGAAGTACTAACATAGGTGCAGAAGTTAGCTTATTTTACAATTCCTGGAAGCTCCTTTCACATGCATCACTCCGTTGGAACTTGGTTACCTTATGTGTCAATTTTGTTAGGGCTGCAGTAATAGAAGAAAAACCTTCAACAAACCTCTTGTAATAACCTATCAAACCTACGAAGCTTCGAACTTTCGTAGGTATTGTTGGTCTTGGCCAATCTTTCACATCCTCTATCTTCTGTGAATCAACCCTTATTCCTTCCGCAGATACAATATGAGCCCAGAATGCCATTGATTTTAGCCAAAATTTACATTTAGAAAACTTGGCAAACAACTGTCGATCACGAAGAACCTATAATACTTGTCGTAAGTGCTTTGCATTGTCCTCTTCTGATCTTGAGTATACCAAATGTCATCTGTAAATACTATCACGAACACATCCAAGAATGGCTTAAATTCCCTATTCATCAAATCCATAAAAAATGTTGGTGCATTAGTTAGCCCAAATGATATAACAAGGAATTCGAAATGACCATAGCATGTTCTGAAAGTAGTCTTAGGTATATCTTCCTCCTTCACCCCCAGATGGTGATACCCTGATCTCAGATCAATTTTTGAAAAGTATTTGGCACCTTGTAACTGATCAAATAAGTCATCAATCCTGGGGAGGGGCTATTTATTCCTAATTATCACCTTATTCAATTGTCGATATTTCATACACATTCTCAAGGTGCAATCCTTTTTGCGTACAAATTACACCGGTGCACCCTGGGTGGGGGGACATACTAGGTCTTATAAAACCTTTCTCCAGTAGGTCTTTTAGCTGCTCTTTTAATTCAGGCAATTCTGCCGGGACCATTCTATATGGAGGGATAGAAATAGGTTGAGTACTTGGAAGTAAGTCAATGCCAAAATCTACCTCTCATTATGGAGGTAAGCCTGGAAGTTCTTCAGGGAACACATCAATAAATTCATTCACTACTGGAACTGATAGAAGAGTTGGCGATTCTGCCTTTATATCCCTTACTCTAACTAAATGACATATATACCCCTTAGATATCATCTTTTTGGCCTTAAAGTAAGAGATAAACTTTCCCTTTGGTGCCCCAATATTGCCTTGCCATTCAAGGACTGCCTTATTTGGAAAGTGGAAGTACATTTTCTTAGTTCGACAATCCACGGTGGCATAGCAAGAAGATAACCAATCCATACCCTGAGATCAAATTCCACCATTTCTAGCTCAATAAGGTCAGCCAATATGTCACGGTCACAAATAGTTACTACACTGTCATAATAAACCCTTCTAGCCATAATAGATTCACCAGTTGGTGTAGACACTTCAAATGGTCTATTTAATAATTTGGGTGTTCTCTTAAGCTTCCCAGCAACTAATGGGGTAATGTATGATAGTGTAGAACCAGGGTCAACTAATGCGTATACATCATGTGAGAAGATGGAAAATGTACCTGTGACCACATCTGGTAAAGCTTCCAAATTTTGCTGACTCCCCAGAGCATAGGTGCGATTCTGGACTCCGCTAGAGCTAGCTGCTCCTCTAATTCCTTTACCACAAGGTATAGGAGCTTTTAGACCCCATCCTAATAAAGGAACTGACAATGATGATGCAACAGTTGACCCAGTAGATTGTGTTATATCACCCATACGCCTCCTCGAGAAATCCTTTATCATATGCCTTGGCACACCACACCAATAACAAATATCTATACCAACATGAAATATACTTGGATGACTTCTTCCACACTCGTTACAAGGTTGCCTAGGAATCATTAGTTGTCCTGCTGAATATCCCGTTGTTCGGGCACCTTGCCCTTCACTTCGTGGAACAAACTGATTTCTCCTAGAACCCTTAAGTTGTGGTGGAGCACTGGCTACAGAGTAGGAGGATGATCGCCTAAATGGTCTATCAGGGAATCGAGGCCTAAGCTCACCTTGGGGTGGTGTAAACTGCCCCGTAGATCTATCCCTTTTGGTTTGCCCCGTTTCCAACTCTTGTGCCTTTCTTCTCTGCCTTTGATCCTCCAACTTCTGTGCAAAAGCTTGCATCCTTGCTATGTCCATGTACTTATTATAAGAAGAAATAGTACAATCTCTGACTAGATACATATCCAATCTATCCACATATCGGTGAACTCTATCTGCCATAGTAGCAACTAC
>JAOTQR010000086.1:10546058-10569569 GCA_025774065.1 Solanum ossicruentum
TTAGGGCTGATATATCCTCAATTTAACACCAACACATATATACCATCAACCCTCTTAAGCATTTAGAATTACATATCACCCATTAACACAAGATTCAAACACTTTCAAGAATTGACAATAATTTGACTAAACCATAACATGATCCATTTTCATAGCATTAGTACATGTAAAAATGTGGGGTGTTACAACTATGAGGGTGAACCGAGGTTGCTTGTGTTGGCCCCCGCTAAGTATTTATGTAGTATAGGTGTTGTTGGACATGATGTGTAATTATGTATGAGCCTTAACTCTCTTGTCTCTTGATCTTTATATTATGAAAGTTTCCCCTTAGTCCCTTTGCCCTTATTTCTATTCTTTCAATGTTATTTAATGCTTCTGCAACAAGGATGTGTAACGATGTGCTAAGAGGCTTGTTTGGGGTTCCTTCAGATTCCCAATTCACCGTGTCACATCTAGGCCCTAGTTTGGGTCATGACACAGTTCCCTTTCTTAAGGAGACGATACGTCTTCACTCCCCAAGTATAATAATTTTAACTGAAACAAAGAATGGCGAAAGAATTATATTGAGAACTTAAAGACAACTACATATGTCTCATAATATAACAATGGATCCAATGGGACTATCACTAGGTTTGCACTTACTTTGGAATGACGATATTCAGGTATATCTATCCCACTCTTCTTCTTACTATATTGAAACATATGTTCATGATATGGTTAATGATAATAAATATTGGAATATTTTTGTATATCTGAGTACAAATAGAGCTATTCGTTGATCTAATTGCAAAAACTTTTACATAATTCAAATAGATGGGGATCAATGTGGGTCATGGTGGGAGATTTTAATGACATTATTAACAATTCTGAAAATTTAGGAGGTAGAATTAGGAAAATTTCTTTTTGTTTCATAATTTTAAAGACTTTTATGGGATATAGGAGCTATAGATTTAGGCTTCAATGGTAAACCGTAGACTTGTTGGTGTTTTAGAGAAAATGATGGCATAATTCAAGAAATATTTGATAGAGTCGTAAGCTCTCCGAGTTGGAAGTTAGAGTTTAGCTATGCTAATGTTAGTGTTTTAGAAACGTAGACTTCTGATCATAATGCTCTATTAATAAATACGGAGCTTAATTTTAGGAAAAGGAAGAGAAAGTTCTACTTTGATAAATGTTGGAGTGAAAAAAGAAGCAGCGAATAGAACTATCACTCGATCTTGGAGTAGAAGCATTGGAGGATTCAAATAATCCATAATAAGTTTTAAAATTAAGAATTGTCAAATTTCTCTATTAACCTGGCTTAGAGGGCGTAAGGAAACACTAAGAAAAAGAGTCAAGGGATTAAGCAGAGAATTAATGAGATTAAAAATGATACAATGAATTTCTATCTTACTAAGTTGAGGTTGCTTCGAAAGGAATTCGGGGAGGCGTATAAGGATGAAGAAGCTTATTGAAAAAAAAAATCTAGAGCTTTGTGGCTTCAAGAAGGGGATAAAAACACTTCTTTTTTCATATGAAAACTATTTCAAGACGTAAGTGTAATAATATTAAGGGGTTTAAAAACAGATGATGGACATTGTATTTCTTAACATAGTGAAATAGTGAAAGAAATTGAAAGATTTTATAAAAAGCTTTTCACTACTTCTAGACCTACAAATTTTGATAACGTTATTGATCTAATTCCTATATTAGTAAGAGTAATAGACAAGGAAATTAAAAGAGCTTTGTTTGATATACATCCCTTAAAAGCTCCAGGCGTAGATGGGATGACTCCTTTTTTCTTTTAAAAATATTAGAACATTGTTTCGAGTGATGTTTGTGAAACTATTAAAAGTTTTTCAATTTAGGATATTTATTGTGCATGCGGAACCAAATGCTTATTACTTTGATTCCTAAATTGAAAAATCCTAGGGATGTTAGTCAATTTAGACCCATTAGTTTTTGCACTACAATGTATAAAATTATTGCAAAACTTATTGCTTGGAGGCTTAAAGTTTATCTACCCAATCTTGTCGCTCCGAGTCAGTCTGCTTTTATAGGGAAGAGACAAATAATTGATAATGTTGTTTTAGCTCATGAATTCATTCTTCTTCTTAAAAATAAAATACGAGGCAAAAAAATATATGACCCTTAAATTAGATATGGCTAAAGCTTATAATCGAGTTGAGTGGGTTTATATTCATAAATTACTTCTTAAAATGGGTTTCATGAGACTTTATTAATTGGATTATGCAATGCATCACTACCCCCAACATATAAATTTAATATTGATGGAGACATTATGGGGGAGGTAAAACCAACAACGAAGATAAGGAGATCCTCTTTCTCCGTATCTATTTTTATTGTATGCTGAAGGACTCTCGAGACTCTTAAATACTGCAGAAATATATGGGGATATAAAAGGTTTAAGCTTAAGTAGAGGAACCCTGCGATTAACCACTTATTCTTTGCTGATGACTCTTTTATTTTTTATAATGCTAATACGTACAATACTGAAAATTTTTCTAAAATTTTTAAAATTTATGAAGAATGCTCATGTCAAAAGGTGAATTTTACTAAATCAGTTATTTTCTTTAGTAAAAATAATACAAACATTGAAAAGGATAATATTGACAGTAGGTTAGGACAATTACAAAGAAACAACTTACGTTTATACTCAGGGCTGCCTGCCGTAGTTGCAAGATCAAAGAAAAAAATGCTAGAATTTATCAAAGATAGGGTGAAAGCCAAAATAAAAAGATGGAAAAATATTTTTTAAGCCCTATAGGAAAAGTGGTGATGCTTAAATATGTTCTTTTTGCAATTCCATCATATACATTGTCTTGTTTTCAATATCCAGATTCTTTATGTAAAGAGATTACGACTATCCTTTTCAACTTTTGGTGGGGACATGAAAATGATAAGAGGAAAACGCATTTTGAAAATTAGGAGAACTTATGTTTAGCTAAATCTAAAGGTGGTAGGTTTCAGAGATCTAAAATCCTTTAATCAAGCTTTGTTGACGAAACTAGCGTGGCGAATTTTGACCAAGAAGATTCTCCACTTTTTAGAATTCTCAAAAGCAAGTATTTTCCACATACTTCTTTCCTTAAAGCTACTTATGCCTCTAGTAGCTCCTGGATTTGGAAAAACATTATTTGGGGTAGAGATCTTCTACAAAAAGGTATTAGATGGAGGGTAGGATGTGGAGATAGTATTAATGTTTGGGGGGATTCATGGATTCTTAATTCTAGTGGGTTCAAACCTACTCCTATGTCTGCCCAAATAGATGTTGAACAAAAAGTGAACACCCTTATAGACCAAACTACCCATACGTGGAAATTGCAAGATCTTCAAAATTATTTTGGTCCAAATGATTATCAAGCAATTGTCTCCATACCTATTTCTACAATGAGATTTCCGGACAAGATTATTTGGCACCATACTAAATCTGGGAAATATGAGGTTAAGTCATGCTACCATTTAGCTAGGGATATTGCTATATGTGAACATATGAATAATGAGGGGGCTAAATCTAGTAATCAATCTATTTCTAAAGAATTTTGGGACTTTTTATGGTCTATAAATATTAAGAATAAATATAAGCATTTTATTCGAAAATCTATTTTGAATGTGTTGCTTGTTAAAAATATTATTGCTAATAGAATAAGGCAATTTGTGAAGTGTATAAGAGTTGTGGACTTGAGAGTGAAACTATTGATCACATGTTATTTAGGTGTCCTAATGCTCAATTAATTTGAAAAATTTGTCTCACTAATTAACTTAATCTAGAAAATACAGTGAATTTTGTTATTTGGTGGACTGATCTTTTTACTAATGCCAAAAAGTACCCTGATTCTGTCGAGCTTATAAAATTATCACTATCATGTGGCAAATTTGGAAGGCTAGAATCTCAAAGATTTTTAGTGGAGAAATTTTTGAATCCAATGATATTGTTAACAAAGCTCTTTTGATTTTCATGAATATAATAATAATTTGCTTCCTTCGTCATCTCCTATAGGTATACTAGATTCTAATAATAATGATAGAAATATAATTGTGGCACAAGATAATATTGTTTTGTTTGCAGATGCTAGTGTATATAAGGAGAAGAAAATAGCAAACGTTGGTGTGGCAGCTATGGATAGCTATGGTAACTTTCTTCAAACCTTTGGTTCCTCAATCCAATATGTTGGGAAAGCCATCACTGCTACAAATTTTATCGGATGCAAAAAATATAGTGGATATGACACTAAAAAGAACTAGTCTCATGGGAGAGAGACTACTTGTGAAAATATTTGAAAACTTATGAAGATTTTTGAAGAAGCAAATGTGGTATATATAGCAAAGTTTTCTCTTTCACTTTTACGTAAAGTTATTTGGGTTTCTGTAAATGGATTGTAATTGATGCTAACGGATCCTTTTAACTCTTTGAACATCTTTATGCATTATATAAGTAGGTTGTTGGGTGTTGTTAAAAATAAGCTTATCATTGACTTCCCTATTTTTTGCATCTTAATAAGCTCAAACTTGTTAAAGTCATAATCACCAGCATCTGAATCATGATCAACTAAACTATCATTACTTTTTGTTTCAGCATCAGTTTCATATTCACACTCAACATGATATGCTTCACTGTGATGAATAGTATTAAGGACAGAAACATATTTTTCATAATCATCGACAGCAAATAAATGAACTACCCTAAATTCTTCATTAACTCTTAGAGTGTTCTAATAACATCAGAATCTTGAATCGAGAACAACTTTTCAGAAGGTCTTTTCACAAGTATTTGTTTAACTTTTACAAATCCCAAGTTATTTGTAAATTCTTCTTCTATGGTGATTAAACTCAAATGATCTGAATCAGTGGTTCTCACTGAATAAAAATACTTCTCCTCATATAATAATTGAGGAATTATAGTCCATTTACCTTCATGGTGGAATAAAAAGTCAACATTCAAACTTATCATATTGAATTATCTGAGGAAAAAAATCAAAAAACAAATAACAAGGATCCAGGGGCAGCAAATTTAAGTCCAACCCAACTCAACATGTTGAAGTTTGAGCGAGTTAATAATTCACTCAATTATTAGTTCAGTCCATCTCAACTAAACCCATTTCAACTCATTTAAATTGAGTTGATATGCAACCCAAATTAATTTGAAAGATCTTGTTAAAATATCTTCAAAAACACTCTTTTTCGATTTGATATGTTTAATATAGCCATAATAAAAAATATATAATTTAATTAAGTACTAAAATATTGAGAAAGAACAAATAAAATAAATAAAACTTAATAAAAATTGGATCGAGTTGGATCTTGACCCACTCTATAACCGTTTATTCAACCCGTTTTGTCCCAAACAAATTTGAGTTGCATTGAATCTTGACCCGTTTGATATTTTGACATATTATAATCCGTTCAACTTTGACCCAACCCACCCAATTGTCACATTCAAAAAAACCCCGCACTAATAAACAAAGTATTTTAAAAGAGGCTTCCAGCAAATATAGACAAAGGATATTAGGAAATCTCAATTAGTAAACACGTCAGGGACCACAAAAAGGCACTATACGAATATAAGTAAAAGAAAATAAAATCAAAAAAGGCCACCGATTTTAACGACAAAAAAATAGAGGCTACTGCTTTTTAACAGCATAAAAAAAAAAAAGGAAAAAAGTGACTTAACAACTGAAAGAAGAAGACTAAACAATGGAAAAAGGATTGGGTTCACCAACACAACACAATACATATCCAAAAAGAAATATCTTAGACAGCATATTCCAAAGAACTTATTTTAAAGTACGAACCAAACCCAAACACATGAAAAACAATATTTTATCTCAAATACAAAGAATAATTGATATCAACATTTAACAAAGATATTCATAATCTGAACCCCAACTTCACAACACTAAATGATTATGGAAAATATTTAAAATTTTGTTAAAGCTAAAAAAAAATAAAATCAATTAGATACTAAAAAGAGGGGAGAACTTACCTATTAGATCGAGAGCTTTTAGAAGAAAAAAAATCCAAGATTATTGAAGAAAACCCTTGTCGCTCTTTACTGTCTCTTATGTTGCACTTAAGTGTTAAATGGGGGTAAAATCAAATTGCCCTTTTCATTAGTTGTTGGATCGAGCTAAAAAACCGAGTAAGAATGAATGGGTTAATGGTTATATCCTCACATCATGTGTCATATCAGCACAAACATGGATCTGTTGAGTGTAATGTCATTCGCGGTGCGGTCCATTTTTCTTTGGTAAGGATATTCTTGCTACCAAAATGATAGAGGGTATATGTTGTTTTTAGGGCTTTGTTATATTTAAACAATAATAACAGAAGTTGTATGAATAAAATGAACTGTTCATATACAACATATATACACACACACATATATATGTATGTTTATATATATATCCTACAAACCTACATGTTTTGCCCATATGGTATTCAACAAAAATAATAGAACCACATAGACAAAATGTTCCCCTATCCTTCAAAAACAAAAGTGAAATTACTAGGATATATATGTGTGTGCGTGTGCGTGTGTATATATATATGTATGTGTTATGAATGAATACCCCCTCCTTCCTTCACAAGCTACTCGAATAATTTACAACTTCAAGAATACTATGATCACCCCTAAGATCAGCACTGTGAGAGTTGCAACTGTCCCAAGCCTCCACGAGATGATCTTGAAGGGGGCCTATTCAAGTCTGCAGATCGCTTTGATTCTTCTGCTATTTGTACATCCTGAATACAGAACAGGTTAGAGAATGAATAGCAGCAGTTGATGCAAAAGCCTGCCTTCGCAGATGAAGTCAAATATTATCAGTAAATTGAGTAAGCAGAGCAAAACCTTCGCTGATGAAGTAGAAACAAAACGTGATTGAGTCTGTAACTTCGAATTCAGATGATGCTGCTTCTGAATTTGCTGAAACTGCTGCAGCTTCGAGGAAAAGTTTAT
Organism: Solanum ossicruentum; assembly: GCA_025774065.1. Lineage (NCBI taxonomy): Eukaryota > Viridiplantae > Streptophyta > Magnoliopsida > Solanales > Solanaceae > Solanum > Solanum ossicruentum. The sequence goes on from JAOTQR010000086.1 coordinate 10,553,014, forward strand.
ACCATTATGCATGTCGAGTGAATTTGAATTTTCATTCAGGTCTCCCTCCTCACAGATTTGTGACCCTCCCCCATAATTAAATTGAGGATACAGAATCCCAGATGAAATTCTCCTAAAACTCTCTTCCTTAAAGGAGTATGAAGGCAAAGTTTTCAAACGAGTGCGGAGAATCTTAAAGGCTGCACTTTGCTGCATCAATTGATTAAAGGATGTTTTGAATCAGCAAACAAGCACATATAACTGCAGCATAGTGAAGATTATGATATTTGCCAGCTCAGCCACACACCCAACATATCAGCTAAGCATCAGCATAACATTTTCTTTTAGACTTATGGATCAATGATGATATGAAAGCAGAAAGAGGGACTCTTTAAGCAAATGCTCCCTTCATTTCAATTTGGGTGAGCCTATTGCCGGAAAACTTTTGGGACTTGTGGCCACATGCCAACATTTGTGTGAATATAAAGACTTTTGAAACTTATTGTTTTTAAACAAGCTATTTTATATGGAGCTTCTCACTAAGGTTAAAACAGGAAGTTCCACAAAATTATTTCCAATTTAGCACGGAATCATTCTTTTTAAAATGGATTAAAAGAAGTAGATTCATATATATGGAGTATCCACCTTTAATAAGAGTAGATAAGGTGATGATCAGGAAAATGAATATTCAGATACTCTTTGTTAGTGTTGTCTGTTATGACTAAACATCGATATTAAGCAGTATAAAATGGAGAATACATGTGACACTAATTCCAAGGATAAAAAAAACAACAGCTGACTGAATTACTCCTTTTTACAAAGAACAGCTAATAGAATTACTCATGTCACATGGCCATCTTTTGAAACTGCATTACATTAGACTTGAGAAACTAGACTTGTGCAACAAAAGACGATGCAGGGGAACTCTTAAGCCGCACATATCAGATGAGAATATTTATTGATGCAATCTTAATAAAACTCCCCCGAGAATATTAGAAGCTACATGAACTTTTGGAAGAAGAGCTTCTCTGTAGCACCTTAAAGAACCGTCAATAACCCACTTATTCATTTCTGTGAATTAACCCAAGAACCTAAAGAATTCAAAGATCTCTGTTTTGGATTCTTATGAGATGTGGCTGCAGACATCTAAAAGGGCAACAGCCTAGCCAGTAATGTCATGATACTGTCATGTGAATCAAATTAGACATAAGAATTAATGTTCTGTTTCTAATTGTGAAATTAAGAACCCGAAGAAATGCCTTGAAACTTTCCTACTTGGTAAACTTGATCAGAACACATCAGAAATGACAGTACAATGGCTGAAGTGCCTGAATGCAGGGACATAGCTGATGACAAAACATAGGTCCCTGCTCTATGTGGAGAATTGTTCATGAATGGAATGATGAAAGCTTCAAAGGGAGTCAAGAGACTAAATTAAATCTCTTGCTTACAAGAAGTCTAAGAAGATGCTGTCCAAGCTAGTTGTCAGGTGGAAAATTGATACTATACAAGGAGAGATGAACAGAGGAGGTGAAAAGAACACCTAATAGTGCTGAAAAGTTAAACAAATGTGCCAAAGTCATTGGGCAATGTTTTGGGTTCTACAGTTAAGCCACAACAGACAGCCCAAGAGAGGAGCACTTAAGGATGCTGTTAGACAAACTTGCCAAAGTCATATGGCAATGTCCTGGGTTCTACAGTTGGGCCGCATTGGAAAGCCCAAGAGTGCATTTAAGGCTGATGGGAAGATCAGCTAAAGATGGATCCAATGCAGTGGCGGAGCTACACTATAACAAGGGTGGTCAGTTGAATGCCCGTAACCAGAAATTATAATGTGTATATATGATAAATATTGTATTTTAGTTATAAATATTACAAATCGATCACCCTTGAAACAAAAACTGTTGCAGCCCAGTGGCGAAGGTTGGTCAAAATTACTCTTGTGACCCAGGTTCAATTCACAGCTAAAGCGTTTTTATAAGACCTTTCCAGAAAAACAAAAACTTTGACAAGCATTGATTTCTTCAGAATTACTTGGGAATACCTGCTGATTATCCCTCATTTACTTCCTTTTTAAAGATATTCTTTCAATATATTAGGAATAAAATATCATTCAAGAGGTAAATCCTACATTCTTGAAAATTTCGAAGGAGAAAAATAAATTATACAAGTAATATAATTATTTATATAATAAGATTAATGGTATGTGGACGACTCTCCGCAAAATTTTCTTTATCTACGGCTCATTGTAAGGTTGGCTGTCTCTCTCTCTGACAATTTTTCTCGTCAGTGATCCAGCAAGCGCTCTCTCTTCTCATCAACGTTCTATCTTCACCCACTCTTTCTCTCTCCTAGGGCTACAGAAGTCGATAGATTTTTTGGTTCTGTGAAACGCATGTCTTACAGGTGGCAGATGCAGTTTTGCAGGGGTTCAGGCAGCGTAGTCTGGTCTCGAGGTTTCTGGTGGTATACTTTCAAACTTTGTCCAGGTGATATCTTCCATTTCGCCACAGTTTTCTATTTCTTGTTCACATTATTCCCTCTGATGTTTACTATTTCTTGTTCCTTCTGGTTAATTTTTCTGTCATTTGTTTTACTTTCATGTTTAATTTCTGCCTTCTGTATTCTGCCTTTCACCTTATCTACTCATGTTTAATTGCCGCCTTCTATTTTCTATTAAAATGTTGAGTTTTTGTCTTTTATTGCTGTTATTGCCTTCTGTTTTCTCTTTCCTTGGTGTTTATTTCGGGTTCAAATCCCCCCCCCTCTCTCTCTCTCTCTCTCTCCCTCTCTCGCTTCCCATCAACGTTCTCTCTTCACCCACTCTTTCTCTCTCCTAGGACTGCAGAAGCCGATGGATTTTTTGGTTCAGTGAAACGGATGTCTTACAGGTGTCAGAAGCAGTTATGCAGCGGTTCAGGCAGCGTAGTCTAGTCTCGAGGTTGCCGGTGGGATGGTTTCTGTGAGAAATATTGGTGAAGAATATCATTAAATTGTTGTGTCCACATTATTACATGGAAACCCTATTTATAAAGACTATATTAGACTCCTTTTCCAACTAGGATACTATAATACAATCCTTTTTCAAATAAGATTCTATATACTATTCCTATTCCTATTCTAAGTAGGATTGTACATATTATTCTTGTTCCTATTCCTATAATAATACTCCCCTCAAGCTAGAGCATACAAGTCATATGTACCTAGCTTGTTACAAATGTAATTAATATGATGATCGATGAAGAGCTTGGTGAGATATCCACAAGTTGATCACTCGACTTTACAAAATTGACAATCAATTTTAATATGCTTGGTCTTCTAATGAAATACTGATTTTGATGCATAATGTCAATAAAACACAAAGTAATTTGAATTGCCGTGTTGAACTTTCCAAGCCAAGGTTGAGAAGATTGTTTCAAATCATAGAGTGACTTGTACAATTGATATACAAGGCTACTAGATTCCCCCTGAGCAACAAAACCAGGTGGTTGCTCAATAGAGACTTCTTCCTTGACATGGAGAAAAAGCATTCTTAATGTCCGACCTTTTTTTGGCAAAAGAAAATCTGAAGTAGAAAGTGCTCGAAATCTGATAGAAAATATATGGATCATCTCGAAATCGCTCCAAAAAATCATTGTTAAATTGATCGGAACTTGTTCATGCGTTGGATTATTAGATTTAATGGCTGAAAGTGGTCATCAAATTGAGAATTTAAATTATATGGGTAGGGTCGGAATGATGACACAAGCCTACTAAGAAACAGAATTATATGGGTAGGGTCGAAATAATGACACGACCCTACTAAAAAATTGAAATTATATAGGTGGGATCATAATGAAGGCATGACCCTACTGAAAAAGGGAGATATTATGTATAGGATCAGAATGATGGCACAACCCAACAGAAATAAGAAAGTAGTCGCCGAAAAGATGGCTCGATGCTACGCAAATCGGATATGAGAAAGTAGTCACCGAAAAGATGCATGGTGCTACACAAATTAGTTATGAGAAAATAGTCATCAAAGAGATACACGGGTGACCCAAAATTTTTGACGTAATCATTGGCTAGACGAACATATATGGGTCATAACTGCCCATTAGCAACAAAAGCTCTTTGATTTTGTACAAAGATCGTAGAAGCTCTGATACCGTGTGAGAAATATTGGTAAAGAATATTATTAAATTGTTATGTCTACATAATTACATTGAGACCCTATTTATAGATACTAATTAGACTCCATTTCCAACTAGGATACTATAATACCATCCTTTTCCAAGTAGGATTCTATATACTATTTTTATTCCTATTCTAAGTAGGATTGTAGATATTATTCTTGTCCCTATTCCCATTCTAACAGTTTCAAACTTTGTCCAAGCGACATCTTCCATTTCCCCTCGGTTTTCTATTTCTTGTCATGTTATTCCCTCAATGTTAACTAGCTGTTGTTCCTTCTAGTTCAATTTCTGCCATTTGTTTTACTTCCATGTTTAATTTCTGCCCTTCACCTAATTCTGTCATTTGTTCTCTACGCATGTTTAATTGCCTTCCGTTTTCTATTAAAATGTTGAATTTTTGTCTTTTATTGTTGTTACTGCCTTCTATTTCTATTTTTTTGGTGTTCATTTTGGGTTCAAATCCTGCCTCTATTTTTTATATCTTGTTCGAGGTCTGCCCTTTCTTTGCTATTTCTAGGTTTCTTCATTGGCATTGCTTTAGTGGCTTTGGTGAACCATGGTAGACTTGGTGTCGTCTTCTTGGTCAAGGACGGAGGTGAGGGTCATAGGGTGGTAAGAGGGTTGAGGCAGCTTCTAGGCTGAAAGTAGGGTCTTGGAACATAGGGCATAGCTAGATTCTCAAGAAGAGGAGGATTAACATAGCTTGTTATGTTGCTCAGGCTCTACAAAAATGTTGCCGCACCCATGTCAGATCCTTCAAAAATACACTACTTATAAAGGATCCAACACACACCTGATGAAAGTTTTGAAGTGTCCGAGCAACATAGATAGCTTATGTCCAGGAAACGAGATGGGTTGGAACTAAGAGGCAGGAGGTGAATGGGTGTAAGTTATTGTACTTAGAGAGTTAAGAGGAATAGGAATGGAGTAGGAATCCAAGTAGATAGTTTGCTAAGGCAGCAAGTGGTAAAGGTTAGGATGATAATGATAGGATGATGACAACTAAAATAAGTCATTGGGGGTTTAATTTGAACAATATTAGTGCAGATGGTAAGCGGGCTTCATGGAGGAGGACAAGGAAGAGCATTTGGGATGTTTTAGACGAGGTGATAAGAGAAATGAGGATTTTAATGATGTCATAAAAAAAGAATTTGGAGGTTTTCACCAAGTATCAGGCTTTACAGAAAGGGTGTCATAGAAAACAACAATGGGGTTCATGAAGGGAGCTGAAGGAGTACTTAGATATCTATTCATATATGGTTTGAACCCGATGGAGGAGAAAAACAAAATTATAGTTCTTTGGAAATTTTAACTTCAAGGTGGAGAATGGAACCCAGGTTGATTTATGGAGACAGATGGGGTGGAGAGGTCCCTTTGGCTATCAGTTCCCTGCATATTTCTTGTCAACATATGACAAGCAAGTGGAAGGGAGAGTCATTTGGGATCTGATGTTTAAAAGACATCTGCATGACAGAGAAGTTGAACTCAAGAACCTCCTCAAGCTGTAATATTAAATTAAAGATGTGTGTAATTCTTCAAAGCTTCCTTAGAATTTGAAAAAATTCTTCCAGCCACGCTTTTCGAGGTTAGCCAACTTTCAACTTAAAAGTCAAATTTCATCAAGTCTACTAGGCCTTTTTCAGGCAACCACGGCCGGAACCATATCAATGAGGAATAACACCATCTTTTACAATGCGGGTTTCAAGTCTTGTGAAATCACCAGATGTAAAGGAGGAGGAGCAACATAGTACGAGTGGATCTAACGCAGCATAAACTTAATGAGGAGAGTGAAGATTAGCATTGAAGTCCCAAGGTGGCTGATCTCAGTATTTATTGAGGCGTCACAGGTCCAAGAGAAATCTACTAAAAGATGGAAAGTAAAGGACTTAAAACTCGGAATTCTTGTGCACCCTTAGATACAAAGAAAATGGCAGATATGTCAGTTTTATTGCTATTCAAGGACAAAACAAATTCATCATTATCACACCGGAATCTGCTGACAATGAAGGATGGGGAAGCATTGCTCATAAAATAGAAAAATTCACCTATGAGCCTACAATAAAACAGAAATCACAATCCAATAAAGGAAAGCCACTGGAAACATCCTCCAGGGAGGCAATAAGTAACGACAGAATACACGAAGAAGGCGCACATACTGGTGGAAGGTGACTGCTTAAAAGTGGTGAACATAACACCGATATCAGAGACAGATCTCCTCAAGAGATGTATTGCCGGTAAATTTCACAGCACACTTATACTAACCCTCAATGATGTAAGAAGGTGAGCTTGCAACACCTAAAAGTCAGCCTTAGGAGTCAATACTTTCTCCACGAACAACTGGCACTTTCTGTTTGAGCTACCCACAAAAGTGGCAGCAGAGCATGTCATGGTAGGAAAATGGGTGTGGAAGAAGATGAATCTGAACGTAGAGTGGTGGAGTCCAACCACAGGTTGCTGGCCGAAAGAGATAAAAAAGAGACTGGGTGTGGAGAAGAGAGTTGGGTTTACCCCTAAGCCTATGGTCCCACAAAGTCTTCAAGCATATCAGAAATCCGTGCGGGGGTTTCATCAAAGCAGAGGAAGAAGCAATCCTCAAAAATCACATGCACTGGGCATGCATCAAGGTGAAGGGTGATGGGAAGATGGTCCTGAAGGAGATTGAAGTCACCAGTGATGGTTTTGTGTACATCTGCTGGTCTGATGTAAAGCGCCAATGGCTTTCAGAGAGGAGGAGAAGAAGAGAGAGAAACAACACTATGGGCCGATGGGCAATAAGGGTTTCTCTTCCCCTTTAGAGATCAGCTCAGTGGAGGAGTCAAAACACCACGTGGGGACACAGACAGCTGGCAAATATTTGAATTGGAGGTCACGTGACTCCACATGTGAGGCAAAGTGGAAAGGAAAAGGACCTTTATAAGCTGTAGCGGGCCAGCTTAAGAAAAAGGAACTTTGGGCCCAAATTTTTTAGGCCGAAAAAAAGCAACATCAGACGAATGCTACAGCCCAAGTCTTTGACATAATTACAGTCATACAAGCAAACTTATCCCGAACAGAAACCCGCGATAGATTTGAGGAACTGGTGAATCAAAGATACAGGAGAATGCGAAAATTCCAACGGTGACCAGGAGAGTAGAAATGTAATGGAGGAAGATGCAGTAGTGATAATAGCAGAGAACACACAGATGAAAAATCAGGTAAATCAAACCGCACAGTTGGAGATACAAGTGGAAAACCATGAAATTTTTCCAGAAGAGGCAGTCCCTATAAAGATTCTATTACCAACGGAAGATGGCACCAACCCTTTTAAGTATCCCTACTTGGATTAAACAACACCACCACATAAATTGAGTATTGAATTCGAAGTAGATTTTAGAGGAAGTGAAGAGAAAGCAGAAGAATTATTTATGAAAATAGATAATAACAAGCAGGGAAACAGAGGGGGGAAAGGGCAACCGACTCTGGTCACAAAAGAAAGGAATCAATGAACTGAAAGACCTAAAGGTGAATACAAAATTTATGAGTTATGGCACTAGAAGCAGAGGAGGATATCGGGCAATAGGAGAATGATGAAGCTCAATATTGTTTCATGGAATGTTACAGGGGATAAATAGTGTGTCGAAAAGGATAGTTTTAAAAAATGTCTTAAAACACTTGGAAGACAGACATGGGCTGTTTTCAGGAAACCAAGGTGGACGGGATATAACTGATATAATCAGAGAAGTTTGGAGGAACAGGTGTTAATTATGCCCAATTAGAGGCCAGTGGGACTAGAGGAGGCATAGTCATAATGTGAGACAAGAGAGTATGGGAGGGGGAAATTAGTAGTGTAGGTAAGTACTCTGTCCCCTGTAGTTTCACAGGGAATTGCCAAGATTCTAATTGGCATCTCACACGAGTCTATGCTCCAAACATTAGAGAGGAGAGGGAAGAAACTTGGTGGTAGATTGGTGCAGTCACGAGTCTAATCACTGGACCTTGGGTCTTTGTGGAGACTTCAACACAGTCAGATACCTTTCAGAGAAGAAAAATTGCAACAGAATCAACATAGGCATGACAGATTTCTCGGACTTTGTTGAAGACATGGAACAAGAGAGCATTGAGCTATCCAGATGAAAAAAACATGAACAAAGGGGGCAACCACACAACAGCAGCCAGACCGGACAAAATCCAATTTTTTGAAGAATGGGGAACAAATTGCAGAAATATCAGGCAAAACATCCTACATAGAGTGACCTCAGACGACTCTTCCATAATGCTACAATGTAGAGAATAGGATACCACAAGATCATTATTCAAATCTGAAAATTGGTGGCTAACCACAGAGGGGTTCAATGAGAAAGCCAAAGAGTGGTAGGAGTCTTTCAGATTTTCAGGGAAACCAGATTTTGTGCTGGTGATGAAACTCAAAGCACTAAAAGGAAAATTGGAGTGGAGTGAGACTATTCATGGGAACCTGGGGGCTCAGAAGCAGAATGTTTTGAGACAACTAGCTGAATTAGAACAAATTTAGGAGTACAGATCTTTAGAGACAGATGAAAATGAAATTTACAACTAGATTAACTCTAACTATATATTTGAAGATATAGCAAAAGAGGAGGAAATTGCATGGAGACAGACGTCCAGGGCTACATGGTTAATGTAGGGGGATAGAAACACTAGATTCTTCCACGTAACTTCCAACATTCACAGAAGAATGAACACAATTACAGAGGTAAAGTTGAGAGGAGAAATTTCGAGTAATCATGAAGAGGTACAACCGGAGAAAGTTACCTTTCATGAAAACCTCTATTCAGAAACAGAAGATTGGAGGCCACACCTGGAAATGAGGGAATTGTCCTATGATTGGTGCAACTTGAAAGGGAGAACAAACTGTTAATGGCACCAATGGAGGAACATGAGATTCTATTGAGTATCAAATCATATGCAATGATAAAGCACCAGGACCAGATGGATTCTCTATGCTTTTTTTAGCCAGTGTTGGGACACTATAAAATTTGATCTAGTGGCTGCAGTACAGAATTTCCTGAAAGAAGAAATTTTTGAAAGTATTATCAATGCTACATTTGTAGCTTTAATTCCTAAAGGATGGGGTGCTATGGAACGAACTGACTTCACATCTATACGCCTAATAGGAAGAGTATACAAGATTATAGCCAAGCTCTTGGCAGAAAGACTGAAGAAGGTGATCCACATTTTAGTGGACAAACATCGGATGGCATTCATAAAAGGAAGACAAATCATGGATGCAGTATTTATTGCAAATGAATGTATGGAGTCCAGGCAAAGAAGCAAACAACCTGGAATCCTGTGCAAACTTGACATCCAGAAGGCCTATGATCACTTGAACTGGATCTTTTTAGTACTGATAATGCAAAGAATGGGCTTTGGAGCCAAGTTGGTAAGTTAGGTCAATTCTACATTAGCACACTGAAGTTCTCAGTCCTAATAAATAGGACCCCATGTGGTTTTTTCTCCTCTCAAAGGGGACTGAGACAGGGTGATCCCTTATAACCTTTCCTCTTCATTTTAGCTATGGAAGGTCAGGTAACTTGATACAGACAGCTAGGGAATATGATTGGGTCAGGGAATTTCAGGTGGACAATAGAGCTATAAACAACCTAGAGATAACTCATCTTCAATATGCAGATAACCCTCTAGTATCTTGTGGAGCAACCAGCTGCTGATACTAAGGGTTATTTTCATTATTTTTGAAGCTATCTCTAGGCTAAATATCAATTGGGGGAAGAGCTACATATAACATATAAACGAAATGAGAGAGGTGGATCATTTGGCAGCTATTCTGGGCAGAAGAGTAGGGAAATTACCTACTATCTACCTAGGAACCACTTTGGGAGCCAAAAGTAAATCAAAAGGGATTTGGAATGGAGTGATAGAAATATTGACCAAAATATTTTTGGGCAAGGGAATGAAGATGAGAAAATTTCATCAAGTCAAATGGGAAGAGGCCATGAAAAGCAAGAAGGGGGAGTGGGGATCAAGAACATGAAGATGCAAAACAGAAGCCTATGAAATGGGATTTCAGAAATTCATTACAGGCGAAAATATGCTGTGTAAGGAGATCATCTGTGCAAAGTATGAGATGGAGGATAAATGAATTACTAAAATAGTGACCACTCCTTATGAGATCAATCAGGGATTTGTTCCCACTACTGTTGTCCAGAATAAATTTCAAGGTGGGGAATGAACTCAAAGTAGCCTTTTGGGCCGACAAATGGATAGCTCAGAGATCTTTGAAGCAAATATTCCCCGATCCACACCTTCTAAGCTCCCAGCAACAAGCCACTGTTGCTGAAATGTAGAGGTCAGGGATGGAACTTTCATCTCAGGAAAAATCTAAATGACTGGGAGGTGGATAGGATAGACTCTCTCTATAACACCTCGACTCCTTTCAACAACCTAACAGGGAAAAAATACCGCAATATGGAAGGTAGGCAACAAAGGAGTTTTCTCTGTGAATTCAGCGTACAACCACCTCACCACTTCAAACAACAAGATGTAACAATGACCTCGGAAGTCGTTATGGGGGACAAAAATCCCATATAAGGTCAATTGTTCGCATGGCAGCCGACCAGAGATGTAGTATGGACTCAGGAAAACATGAAGAAGAGGAAAGACCAACTGTGCTCCTGATGCTACTTATGTGAAGAACAAAGAGAGACAGTCAGCCATCTCTTTTTACACTGTAAATGGGTAGACCAGCTATGGAGACTATTCATTTGTTTGAGGAAAATCACTTGGGCGAAACCAAGGAACAGAGAAGGATTTCTGAAGTGATAGATGAGAGTTGGCAATGCTACAAAAAAGGAGGAGAGATGGAAGATTGTCCCAGCTTGTATATGGTGGAAGTGGACATCGTGAAAGGAAAGAAATCAAAGATGTTTTGAGGGCAGACAAAGCAATCTACAGAATTTTAAAATGATTTAACATGGTTTTGTACTACTTTTGGCGTGAGCAAAAAGTGTTAGGACAGGCTGAAGATATTTTTGATGTTTTAGACTATTTGTAACAAAAAGTACAAATAGGCCTCCTAGACTGTAATACTTGTGAAAGGGGGACTACATTTGATGTAGTATACCCGTGGATATAGAGATGAAAAGTTAACATTTCACAAAAAAATTAAAAAGAACCTCCTCAAGCTATAGCATATAAGGAGAGCACCTCGATTTTTCTAAATCGTGTACAAACACAGGATAGGAGACACAATATAATAAAAATTACAGTGTCATTATATCATAGGTTTCAAAGAAGGCCAGCATGATTTTCTCTATCAGGTTGGGTTAGCAAAGCCCAAGAAATGTGTACCTTTTAGTGAGATTAGTTACGCAGGAAGCCACACTTAGGCCTCATTTGTTTGAACTCACTGAAAGGCCTGAATCTTAATCATTTATATTTCAGCCATTAAGTATGTATGTTTTTCAAGTCTGAATCTTAAACATTAGATCTCAATCATTAAAGTTGTTTGTCTTTTTAATCCTAAAACCACTTAATTGGCCTGCACAAATCTAAGCACTAAGATTTATAACAACAACATACCCAGTAAAATCCCACAAGTGGGATCTGGAAAGGATAAAATGTACGCAAACCTTACCACTACCTCTAAAGGTGGTTTCCGAAACGCCTTCATTTCGAAAATATATCCCCAAATGCAGAAAACACTAGATATGAAACCAAACGACTAGAATGGAAAGCAAATGATAATTTGTAAAGACAATAAAAGAAACAAAATGAATGACCGACAATAACAACACAATATATAAAGACAGGACTACCTCTACTAACCTACTATTATAGGGCCAGACATCATTTTATCCCAACTAGCCGTCTAATCTTCTATCCTAATACGCGACCTCTACTCCTTTCTATCTAAGGTCATGTCCTCGGTGATATAAAGTTGCGTCATATCCTATCTAATCACCTCCCCCAATACTTTTTTAATCTACCTCTACCCCTCCGTGTGACCCCTTAATCCAACCTCTCGCACCTTTTAACAAGAGCGTCAACACTTCTTCTCTACACATACCCAAATCATCACAATCTCGCTTCTTTCATTTTGTCTGCCATGGAGGCCACCTCCTAACTTCCCTTGAATGGTCTTATTCCTATTCTCATCCCCACGGTACGTCCAAACATCCATCTCAACATCATCATCTCCGAAACCTACATATTTTGAACATGTGAGTTCTTGGTTGGCCAGCACTCCACCCCATATAGCAAAGACGGTCTAACCACCATTCTGTAAAGCTTACCTTTAAGTTTAGGCAGTATCAATCCAAGGAATTTTGCAAAAATTGAATTTAACCACTCTTGCATCCACTTCTACCGTTAATTGTCTCCACCACCAACTATTATCATATACTACCACCCATAGGCCATAACAACTATCCTCAACCACATTTACCACCCCCACCAATCAGCAATTGTCACCACTTGAGTCACCTTTCATTTACAATCATCACCACCAACCATAACCACATGTTGTCAGAGCATGCTTAATCCCTCAAGCGAAGCACAAAACACGTTAAGTGCTTCGCTACGCTTGATGGGCACTTCAGTGTTGGCTTCAAGATTCCAAGGCATACTTTTCTTTACCAATGTGTGTATCCTAAAGAAGCAAGACATTAATCAATTGACATTTCACTTAATCGTAATTCTATTTCAGTTTCTTTGTCCATGTATTTGTTATTCATGCTTGTAAGTATTAGTCCTAGATGTCTACATATTTGCATTTTTTCTCCATTTGCAAATTTCATCATTAAAGCACATGTTTTATTTGAAATTTGCACTTAAAGCCCTAACAAACCCAAGAGCACTTTTGTTCTTTTCCCTTTGATAACATTGTTGCCACAACAATCACCAACCACTATTGCGTTTAAAGACCCAATGGAATTTAAAAGGATTTTTGTGCTTTTCCCTTTGATATCATTGTAACTACAACATTTACCAATCACCATCAACCACCACTATATACCATCAACCACCATTAATCTTCACCTCCCAATTAATTATCACTATTTTTCTCCAACAACAATAATAACTATCAACTGGCACTATTAAACCACTATTATCAGTCACACCATCACCATTAGATACTACGTACCCACAACCACCACCATCAGTTAATACCACTGCCAACTACCACTATTAGCCACTACCATCAGTCACGCCATTCCCATTAGCTACCATGTACGTCCATCACCATCAGCCAACACCTCCGTCTCAGTCGGCACACACACTACCACTGTTAGTCATTAGCAAGCACTTTAATCTTATGGTCATAAATATAGTTAGAATTAAAAATACATATTCGAACAGCCTAAAAAGGAAAGTAAGACAACAAATTAAAATGGTGAGAGTAACATTTTATATGAATTATATACTCCCTCTGATTCAATTTTAAGTGTCTTACTTTCTCTTTTAGTTTATTTCAAAAAGAATGTCTCTTTTTATATTTCATAACTTTTTAATTCCAATATCCCACATGGCTTATATAGCACTACAAGATTCAAACGTCTCCCTTACCCTTCTTAAATTCAATGCCCAATTAAATTAAGACACATAAATTGAACATAGTGAGTATTTAATAATAATTAATAAAGATAAGTTTTATACATTCAAATGTTAGAAAGCAAATAGTCTTAATCATTTAAAAATCAAATCTTAATGCAGCATTTTAATATTCAGATTACACGTCTTAATCTTAGTACAAAGAAATGAGAATTCACATTGATAAAACATGAGAGAAGAAATTCATGTCAGCACAAGTTCCAGATGTATATTAGGGTTAGACATCTTAGTCTTAATAGAAAAATGGGGTCTTACATCGATAGAGCATACGGGAAAAAATTCATATCAGCTCAAGTTTAAGGGCAGGGGAGGATGAGGACCACTTATTACTATATTATCAGATGGCACACAGACCATGAAGTATGGCCTGGAACTTTTAGGACCTTGATTGAGAACTGCTGCAAAGTTGCCTTGGGAGGAAAACGAGCAAGGCAGGAAATGACCCCCCCCCACATTTTTGTGACTTGTGGAGAGAAAGAAATCACGATCTTTTGAAAGGTATAAATTACCTTGGTACAGATAAGAGAAACTTCAACATTCTTGCACATTTTAGGAGTGCCTATGCGATACTAGCAGAGATGATTGGATCTCCACGTGGAGAACCATTTTTTACTTCTAGAAGTTCTCTACCTCTTTTATACCTCTTTTAAAGCAGTAAAATCTTACAAAATATGAGAATATATTTGGTGCAAGGACCTTCAACTCAGAGCCAGTGGAGAATTAATTCACAATATACCTGGGGTAGCAGCATCAGCAGACCATATAAAGCTTTTAGCAACCATATGTATCTTCCAGGTTCAAGAAGCTGCAAGAAAACAGTAAATAACTAACTCCCCAAATGTTGTGATGAAATCAACAAGTTGAGTACAATCAGTACATCCAATCACCCAAAAACTATGTACTGCTTATTTCAACTGACACCATGGAATAGAGAAGGCATAACTCAAATTAGGTCCACACTTCATTTGCACACACCTACCATCAATCTAGAGATAACTGCGGATTCCTGATGCATGCACCCCAAAGTTTGCTAAGGAGTTCAAGAGCATCACATCAAGTCGCTATGTCGGAGGCTTGGAGGGAGCTTGGAATGAAGCCTTGAAGATCGCGAACATATTAAAGTGGAAGTACAAGGCTCCACGTGGAATGGTACTCAGAGCAAGGAGAAAGAGGCTATGAATGCAAAGTGGCTATTCTTGAAATGCAAGTCTCTTGACTAGGAATGCCCTTATTTCATTAAGAGTGTTTTGTAGTAATTAACTAGGCTATAACTAGTGGAGAATAACTCATTTAGACTTAGATTATTATCAGATTATTTTGAGATTATATTGTATTATTGGGTAACACGTTTGTGAGAGTAGGCTATGAACTTCGTTGCTATTGAACGTTGAAGAGATTGCTTGCTTGAAGATCGTTCCTCTTGAGGGTTATCTAGTGATAGATTTTGTGCTTGAGGAATTCGTTTCTCTTGTGTGGGGTGAACGTTGAAGAGATTGCTTGCTTGAAGATCGTTCCTCTTGAGGGTTATCTAGTGATAGATTTTGTGCTTGAGGAATTCGTTTCTCTTGTGTGGGGTCTACATAGATTAGGATTCTTAATTGGAGGTATTAGCTCCAATATAGCTATTGTTGCCAATTAGTTCCTTGTTTGTGTCTATCTCGTATCCGGTACTTCCTTGTTCTTAGATTTTAGAGTTCCACGTTATCTTCCGTGCATCCGATATTGTATCAATTCCTCCCTCCTCAGCTTTCACTGAGCCCCATTATCATTGCCAGTGGATGTTGGTCCTTATAATTTATTATTTTGCATAGCCAGGACATGTCCCCATGCTTAGTCTAGACATGTACATGTTTCTTTTTATAGTATTATAACTGTCATAACTGTTTGAAACCTTTGATGCTACACTTTATGGTTCCGCATTCATGATTAGGCAAATGTGCCATATGATTTCAGTCTTAAAATTGATAAACTTCACGTATCATGATTACATGTTTCTTCATGTTTATGGGTAGAAATGTTAAGACGGTCCCCTCGATGACAGTTTTAAGGCAGCTGGTGATGCACTTGTCTAGGATTGAGATGACACCCAATCAACCTTTTCATGGTGAGATACGGCATAAGATTGTTTAGTGAAGAAGATATGTCGATAGTAATATAATCTTTTTGACTCCAAGTTGTTTCATGCGCTTGTTAACTTATGAAATATAGACTAACAGAAGCTTTTTGGTCCTTTGGCATGCTCCACCAAACTCACCAGAACCAAGAAATGTGCTTCTAAGCGCAAGAGAATATACAATGCAATAACATGAACTTTACAGCATTCAAAGCATCTACAACAACAACAACATCATACCCGTGTAATCCCACAAGTGGGGTCTGGGGAGGGTGAAATGTACACAGACCTTACCACTACCTTATAGAGTTAGAGAGGTTGTTTCCTGGAAACCCTCGTCTCAAAAACCCATAAGCAGAATAAAATAGATATGGAAAAAAAGAAAAGGAAAAGAAAGGAAACAGAAAGGATGACTAACAACGCAAAACAATGATAGAAAATAAATACAATAAAATTAACACACATAAGACGAATACTGACACCACAAGATATAAAGACCCCACTAATCCTACTAACCTATCCCTACCAACCAATTACTCTGCTACTCTAATCCGCGACTGTTAGAATAGGAATAGGATTACATAGTCCTATTTAGAGTTGGAATAGGAATAGTATTGTTTTCTAGTGGGATTTGGATTAAGTTGTATTATCTATAAATAGGGTCTTTATGTTGTTTCCTGGGAACTCTCGTCTCAAAAACCCAT
>JAOTQR010000086.1:10569669-10624526 GCA_025774065.1 Solanum ossicruentum
AGGAATTATTCACCAGACATCTTGTCCATACACCCCTCAGCAGAATGGTGTAGCAGAACGAAAGAATAGGCATCTTACTGAAACTGCTCGCACTCTTCTCATTGAATCCCATGTTCCGCTCCATTTTTTTGGGTGATGTCGTCCTTGCATCTTGTTATTTAATCAATAGAATGCCCTCATCTTCTATTCAAAATCAGATTTCACATTCCATACTGTTTCCTTTATCACACCTCCATTCTATACCTCCTCATGTCTTTGGGAGTACATGCTTTGTTAATAAGTTAATAACTTAGCTCCAGGAAAAGATAAATTAGCTCCTCGTGCTCTCAAATGTGTCTTTCTTGGTTATTCTCGAGTTCAAAAAAGGTATCGTTGTTATTCCCCTGACCTTCATCGATTTCTTATGTCCGCTGATGTCACATTCTTTGAATCTCAACCTTACTATACATCATCTAATCACCCTGATATCTCTGAGGTCTTACCTCTACCTCAGGTCTTACCTGCACCGACCTTTAAGGAATCTCCAATTGTAGTGCCACCTCTGCCACAACCTAACAAACCTCCACCTCTCTTGACTTACCATCGTCGTCCACGTCCAACACCAGTTCCAGATGATTCATGTCATGCGTCAGACGCTGCTCCTACTGCGGACTTGCCTGCTCCTAGCTAATCGAGTGCACTTAAAAAAGGTATGCGGTCCACTCGAAATGCTAACCCACATTATACTTTCTTGAGTTATCATCGCCTCACATCATCATACTATGCTTTTGTATCCTCTTTGTCCTCTATTTCCATTCCTAAGGCCACAGATGAAGCATTTTCTCATTCCATCTGTTCGTATTCTTCTATCTATGGTTGCTATTTGTCATTGGCCTCTTCATCAGTTAGATGTTAAGAATGTTTTTCTACATGGTGATCTTGCGGAAGAAGTCTATATGGAGTAACCACCTGGCTTTGTTGCTCAGGGGGAGTCTGGTAGACTTGTATGCCGATTGCGCAAGTCACTCTATGGTCTGAAATAGTCTCCTCAAGCCTGGTTTGGAAAGTTCAGCATAGTAATTCAGAAGTTTGGCATGACTCGTAGTGAAGTTCATCACTCTGTATTTTATCGACATTCTGCAGCAAATTTATGTATTTATTTGGTTGCTTATGTCGATGATATTATTATCACTGGCAGTGATGAAGATGGTATTACTAGTTTGAAGCAACATCTCTTTAAGCATTTTCAAACTAAAGACCTTGGCAGATAAAGTATTTTCTAGGTATTGAGGTTGCTCAGTCTAGATGAGGTATTGTTATTTCTCAACGCAAGTAGGCAGGGATGATGGGATATAGACCCATTGACACTCCTATGGATCCGAATGTTAAACTACTTCCAAGACAGGGGGAGCCACTCAGTAACCCTGAAAGGTATAGACAACTAGTAGGAAAGTTAAACTATCTCACAATGACTAGACCTAACATTTCGTTCCCTGCAAGTGTTGTAAGTAAATTTATGACTTCCACTTGTGATAGTTATTGGGATACAGTTGTTCGTATACTGCGATATATAAAGTCAGTGCCCGGAAAAGGACTACTCTTCGAAGATAAGGACATGAGCATATCACCGGATATACAGATGCTGATTGGGCAAGATCACCCTTTGATAGACGGTCTACAGCCAGATATTGTGTATTAGTGGGAGGTAATAGGGTGTCGTGGAAGAGCAAGAAACAGAGTGTGGTTGCTCAGTCGAGTGCAAAAGCAGAATATCGAGCAATGGCTACAGCAACTTGCGAGCTTATCTGGGTCAAGCAATTATTGAGGGAACTAAAATTTGGTAAAGTTGATAAGATGGAACTTGTGTGTGATAATCAAGCGGCCCTTCATATTGCATCAAATCCAGTGTTCCATGAAAGGAGGACCAAGCACATTGAGATTGATTGTCACTTTGTCAGAGAAAAAAATACTCTCAAAAGATATTGTTACAAAATTTATGTAGTCAAGTGATCAGCTAGCAGATATCTTCAACAAGTCCTTCACTGGTCCTCGTATTAATTATATCTGTAACAAGCTAGGTGCTTATGATTTGTATACACCAGCTTGAGGGGGAGTGTTAGAATAGGAATAGGATTACATAGTCCTATTTAGAGTTGGAATAGGAATAGTATTGTTTCCTAGTTGGATTTGGATTAGGTTGTAGTGTCTATAAACAAGGTCTTTATGTAGCAGTGATAATACACATGTAAATAAACACAATTCAATAATTTTTTTTTTATTTGCACCAGGTGTCCAAGTCTCTTTGAGCCCCGACTAATTCCGCGGGTGCACAGGCCCTCGGCAAGGAGTTTTCCGCAAGTGCACCACGGTTAATTCAGGTTTTACCCCGTCCGATGGCCCTCAGAAATTGTTTGCACCCAGTGGGGTTTGAACTTGAGACCTTGAAAGGGAGCAAACCCCAAGGCTCAAGTCAATTGGCACCGAGCCAACCCCCGAAGGTTAATTCAATAATATATTTTTCCCCAATATTTCTCACAGCGACCTCCACTCCTTACAGCTTAAATTAGAACTTAAGAAGAAACATATAAATTAAAGAGAA
Organism: Solanum ossicruentum; assembly: GCA_025774065.1. Classification (NCBI taxonomy): domain Eukaryota; kingdom Viridiplantae; phylum Streptophyta; class Magnoliopsida; order Solanales; family Solanaceae; genus Solanum; species Solanum ossicruentum. The sequence continues at coordinate 10,572,248 of JAOTQR010000086.1, forward strand.
GGAGAAGCAAACACTACCTTCAACAATAATATTTCACACAAAAAAAAAGGAAAAAAAAAAAGCTTCCACCAAAAGCATAATGAACATACAAGACTAGGGGAAGGGGGAATTCCAAAGTTAGCTGAAGTTTCTATACTAGCAGACCATATCAACCTCTACTAACAATTCTTGGAGGTGGGAAAAGAGACACATTTCCACACCAAATGGTTTGGATTTCCAAGATTCCCATAAAAGTTTCTTGGTTGGCAATGAGGGGAGACGATAATGATCTAAGTTGCATCGACTAGTCACATTTGATGCTGCACCCAAGTCGGATTCTCCAAACATACTCCGTCATGCACACAATGACAAGTAACTGTGCTAGTAGGTGCTATATGTGTAGATTCTCAAATGAAGAAATTGATCAGCTTTTTGTGCATTTAAAGGAGGTAACAGGTCTGTGGAGAGTGGTCAGGTACTGTTAGAAGCGTTGCACAGCTGAGCTAGTAGAAGTGGGATAAGAAGACAAGGCATGGGAGGTTGTACTACTAGCTCTTGTGTGGGTTGTATGGACGGCAAGCAATAAGAGAGCACATGAGGAAATTGAAACTGATTTTGTGCATATGAGGAATAGCCTATTGCCTTTGATCGCTACTCGGTGCACCCTTGAGATACCAATTTGTATAGATACTGGGTATCTTCTGCAGAAAATCATGTTTTCGATGTAAATTCTCTACTTTTTGGTATATCTCTTGTACATGGGAAGCACTCCCCAATATTAATAAAATTATCTACCTCAACCCCCCCCCCCCCCAAAAAAAAAAAAAAAGAAACCAAAGTTCAAGGATTAATAATTTGATAAAAGGACAAACCCAAAATACCTGCAGCCTAAGGTACGCGAAGGTTGGAGTTTCCAGAAGGTGGATCAACTTATCCAGTTGAACTAAGAACTTCACATTGATGTCTTCCTCAACCAACAGATGGATAACAGAACTTGCATGTTGATACGCCTGTGAGGGAATCCCCAAATAGAAACAAGAACGAAGATTTGTTCAGTTCAAAAAGAGAAAGAGGAGGGAAGACTTGAGAAAGACATGTGAAAGTTCTAGCTAACCAGCTATCTCAGAAAAGAAAAGAATTAGCATCTCAAGAAGAGTTCTAACCCACCTGAGCTAATAGGCAGAGGCTAATTATCGCCATTGGAGAATGGCACCATGATGCATACAAGGAAAGAAATAAGTTCCTCCCATCAGTGTTGACCAACGATTGTTTAAGAAGATCTCTAAGGTCAGACAACTCAGATGCAGTAAGCAAAATCAAGTTTAAGGCCTGAAATTTAGAAATAAGCAGATGCTCAGCCTTTTCTTTGAGCATTGGGACACAGTGTGAAACTGACCCGAGGCGAGCTGCATAATTCTAAGCTTTTCTAATATGTTTTTCGATAAGTTTCTCCAATAAGTTATACTTAACAAATCATAACTGTTACCAACTATTTCGACCCATTTGTCAGAACCAAGATAATATGTCAGAAGTGAAACCTGAACCATGATAGATGCAAAATTCAAATCTGATTCCCCTTCAAGTATGGTAGATAATTCGCGATAAACTCTTTCAGCATCTAGAAGGACACACAGCCGACGAATTATCAAAGCTCCACGCCTGAGAGGAAAATTAAAAAGATAAGATCTCAACCGAAAAGGATCTAAAAACCCTTAAGAAACAATGAAAAAGCACAAACATCGCAGCACCCAACAACGAACAGAAAAGAACATTTACTTTTCCAGGAGTGAGTGATCAAGCTGGAAGTTGTGAACCAAGAATACAACAAGCTGGTGGAAGTGTTGAGGATCTTCAGCTATACATGCATGCACCTCGAGCACCAAAAGGACTACCTGGAAAAGGAATTAAGACACTCAACATATAAGTGGGAAATTCCTATACCATTGCAACCTCAAAATTAGCAATGTGAAGATTCAATCAAGCATGTTATCATTAAAACGTAAGCACCTAAAATTTTCCTAGCAACAACAATCATAACCGAGCGGCCCCACCCTCACTTCCCCACACCCTTCCAAATAAAGCCCTTTCCAACTAAAGGAGGTAGACCATAGATTAAAACTAGTGATACAATGGTCTTTAACTTCTTTAAAAGTAGGAGTTGATCGGAGTTAAGATGAAATATGAGAGATGGGCACCTATTGGAATATGTAGATCACTAAATTTAAAGCTAGGAAGGATTAGCCAGATCAAGAATGAATTTCACTTGCATTCCTTCATCGGATAGGAAGATATCCATAGCAATAAACTAAAAACTAACAGCCAAACTTTATGTAGAAGAAAAGTTGAACTGTAGGAAGAGAATCAGCAGGCTTCTGGTTTATTACACAAAACGGAAAATATTTACAGGGCTTGAAGCAAGCAATACCAAATGATGCAGTATTTTAAAATTTCATAAAACGTGGGGATCAGAGACAATCTAGAAAAGGCTAATTGACTGTTATGCATAAAATTGATATCACAATGAGCCAAGAAAATTATCAAAAAGGGAAAAAGGAAAGGAACCACTTAATCTAAGTTTCTTCCTCTTGACCGAATCTGTAAACTTCATAAGCAGATTCATTTTCTGTACTTTCCCTGATCAAACTAGAAGTTACCAAGGAAGCATGAATAGCACTGAATAGGGAGCCGCCTTTTACACCAGCTAGGCCTAAGATGTGACATGGTTGCATAAGGATGTTGTGCTCAGCCTAGAATACAATCATGAAATTGAAAGTACCGAGCTCTACAGTTGAAACTTCAAACCAAATGTTTTTAAACTAAATTAGATCAGGGCACCAAACCAAGGGAAAGCCTGTAGATACAGCTAAAAGTCATGTTTCAAAAGCCAACCTAGAGACAAGAAAATCAGAGAAGAAACAAAAGGTTGTCACAGACAGGTCCATCACAAAAGTACAGTTAAGTATAACTGGTGTTGATAACAACTGTGAACCTAGTGACATCATCTAGGTAAACAAAATCATCTTAAACAGAGCCAAGGAATATGAAGTACCTCATCGGAGGGGTCAGATAGCGCCTTTAGAAGAGTATCAAGGACATCATTAAGAAAAACTAATACCTGTCTCAAAAATAAAAAGAATGAACACCAACATGGATAAGCGTTCAGGAACCACAGAAACGCAAGCAAATGTCAACGAAAGCAATTATTGATAGACTGATACAATGATATATTTGTATAATCAGGGTATTATCAAAGAGAGAGTGTGCTCACACACAACATACATCATATTATTTCTGAAACTTCCAACAAACATGGAAAATGTTTTTGCATAAGGTGATCTCAGAAGCAACAATAAAATCGAAAAAGATAAAAAAAACCTAGTTTTCCATTACCCTGCACTTCATCTCCCTTGAAGAAACAAGAGAGATAACAAGCAAGAAAAGTACGGAAGCTATAACTGAACATAAAGGAACTGCCCATGCTAAACAAATTGAATATGTTCAGCAATGGAAGTTAAAGTTATGAAGAACATTTAAGAAATATAAGTTTCAGATAGCAGTAATGCACCTTTCTGATAAGTCCGGGATTTTGGGAAATGCAAGAAAATAGGTCCTTAATGCTTGTTTACCTCTAAAATCTGATCCGATTGTGTTTAAAATGCAGCTCTTGATGGCTAAGGATGGATTGAGAACAAATGAACGAAAAAAGGAGTCAAAATGCTCGAAAAGAGTGCAAACGGTGAGGTCATGAGTTCGCACAACTCACACAGTGAAGCACTGAATTAGTCTCCTGATAGCCTAAAGTTTCAAAACCTTCAACCCAAAAGAAGAGGCTAGGTCGGCACTGCAAAGCAGGTCGGTGACTCGCTGAATGCATTAGGTGAGCTCCATCGAGCTTGCGGAAAGTTACCGACGCCTGGCAACAAGTTTCAAAAATGATTGATCAAATCAGCGAAGAAAAAGATTACTCGGCCCATCGCCAAATCAAAGTATGCAGGCTAAATGGACATCCGCGAAGTTTACAGCGAAGATCGAAGAAAATCCAAGTTCAGAAAGGTCAATTGGGTGACAAGATACCCACTCGGTGCATCTCCGAGTAAGGTCCGCAAGGCCGACTTATCTCTGCGAATCAACTCAAAGGATACTTTTGAAAAGAAATTTCAAGGACTAAATATAGATTTTGGGGGAGAGAAACAAGTAGACTTTTGCTTATACTTTTAATTTTTGCACAGAGAAAAGAACATTCTTCTTTTCTATTCTCAAATTTCATCATCTTTTTACTTGATAGTGAGATTTGAATGAAAATTGGGAATAACTATTCTCATTTTGACTTCAGATTGATAGCTATCATGGATGAGAACCCATGTAATTTCTATTTTTGTTTCTTTTCCATTATGTTAGGCTGAAACCCTTTTGCTTGGGGGTGTGCTATGCAATTAACATTGAGATTATGTATGGGTCTTTGTTAATTTCTTGCTTTGTGGTTAATTTGATATGGGTTCATTTATTCCTTCATCTATTCATTCATAATTTAAGGTTGCAAATTCAGATTTAATTTGGATCTTTGATTGTTGCTTGAAAGAGAGCATGAAAGTGGAAGGAATGTATAATAGTCGACGTGCTTCTTTGTTTGGACTGATGTTCGAAAAAATTCAGCCGGCTAAGGTTGCAGGATGCTTTGCTTAGTTAAGTGCATGGGTTTGAGAAAATTCATGTGAATGCCATGATTGATCGACAAAAAATTATTGTTACCAGCAATTCTAGCCTATCCATAGATAAATAGCCCTTGCAAGCAGTGATTGAGACCCATATTTAGATCAATGTTTGCACATTCCCGGGGCTTCTTTTTAATTGATTGAAATTCAAAGTCACAATACTGATTTTAGTTGTAAATCCCCTTTTCTTTAGTTATAATAATTTTCTTCCAAATCAAGTCAGAAGTCACAATCGATGTTCAAGACCCTACTTCTTTGCTTGAATCAGTGTTTTGAGAAGCACGAAGTGGAAAAAAGTGACGAGGGCTTGCTTCACAGAAGCAAGAAGCGTGAATAGAAGTGCACACAATTTTTTTTCAAATGAAGTGCTATTTAGATTAAAAAATAAATAGATAGTCAAATTGCATATAGCAAATAACACAAGTACAAAACCAAAAGACGTGAACAAAATCCTATTCTGTTATAGCAGCACAAAGCAACTAATAAGAACTGATCAAGGAGAGCCCTAGCAGAACTGCAGAAGAAGAAACTGAAAAAGAAGTGAGAAGAAGAGAAGAGGAGAAGAAGAAGAGGGGGAGGAAGAGAAGTAGAACTTACCTGGAGACTGAAGTCGCCAAAGAAGAGAAACTAGAGCTGCAGGCTCACAGCAATCGTAGACTCACAGTTAGGAAAGAAGCAAAGCAAAAATATTTGGGTAATTTAAACTCTCAACTATGTTTTAAAAAAATAAAAATTAAAAAAAACCCTAAACAGCGCTTAAGCAATGCTTGTCACTTCAATAGAAACCGCACTTCATGCTTCTACTTGTGAAGTGTACGCTTTTTTCACTGCTTCGCGCTTCAACAAGAATAAGCATTGGACCCTCGTTTCGCTTTAAAGCGCACTTTCAACGCTAAAACTAGCGCTTTTAATAACACTGGCTTGAATTCGTGCTATGCATTCCCTGTAGGATCAAACCTGACCTTTTGCGTTGAGTTTATATTTTTAGCAACCGCCTATACTCCGGACTTGTATGAGGTGTAGTTGAGTGTTATCAACAAATGGCACCCTTGTCGGGAAATGGTACATTGAAGTTCTTACATTAAAGTAGCTTATTAAACTAATTCTTTTAGATGTCTGCTCTTAAGTTCATTTTCTTTTGTTTTGTTTGTGTTGATCGTTGGTGACAACATGATTAACCAAGAAAGAGATGCAACGAGTAATGAAGGGTATATGAATGATGAGATGCCATTGAGAAATATTCGGCGAGTTGGTACCATTCGTTTGCCACCAATCATGGGCAACGCCATCCTTCATGTCACAAGTACTATGCTTGACTTGCATCAAATTAAGGGTTGTTTGGGGGATTAGCTCATGGGGACCCACATGAACATCTCAAGAACTTCATTGATGCGTGTGGTCCCTTCTCTTTCAAGAATACTGTACACTTCGTGAACTATTGTACCCTGTATGGCCTTAAAAATCCCGGAGAAAGTCAGAGAACAATATCACTATCAGTGACCACGAAGGGTTTCCTACGGCTCGTAGATAGTTCTATGATATGTAGATGGGCCTCGTGGTTACCACTGACACTTGGTAAAAGTCTGAGTTTTGGAATTGAGACTACAAGTTGGGTCCACGACCCATAACTCCTTTTAAGAGCCGTAAAAGGGGGTTTGTAGAACCCAAATCTTGCAATTTAGAAAAATTATTCCAAGTGTCAGACTGATCTACGAAAGGGGTCTACAACCCGTCATTCAATCTACGACCCGTAAATAAATATTCGTAGTTCCCAAGACCAGAAGATCTAGACTCTAAAGTTTTGACCCTTCAACGAGATGAACCCCAAAACGATCAGCAAAAAGGTCTACGACTAGTAGATGCTTAGTCGTAGGCCAAGCCTTAAAAGTTCTAACCTTCTCTATGAAAGGCCCAATACAATCCGTAATTGGACCACAACCCATAGACGAGGTCTTGTGGTTCAATCCAACAATTTTAATAAGGGACTGTTTTGTCTTTTCCCATCCTTTTCTAGTCAAAACCCTGACGTGTGGGGTTACTTTAAGCCCCTTATCAGTACCCCACGACCCGTTTCCCTCGTTAACACTTGGGTTAATTGAGAAAAAGGATTGGAGAGGAGAAAAAGGGCTAGGGTTCAAGCTTTCAACCTACGTTCTTCGAGTTTCGACTATAACCTACAGATTCTAGGTATGTAAGGCTATTTAGAGTATTGGACTGGGTTCATCCACATGCCCAGTATCTAAATTCATCATAATTGAGTTCGAATTGAGTTTTGAGTTCATAAATGTTATATTGAGTATTCTTACTTTTGATTGTGTATGGATGATATTTTTAAAACTAAAGTCCAATGAGACTAAATGAGATGATATAAGTAAATGTTTTGGAAGTAGTACTCAGCACCGAATTGCGTAAGAGTATAATTAATTCTAACCTCATAAACTACATAACCTATGTAGGATAGAGGTAATGCCTCTCTTGTCCTAAAAAAGAATTTTGATGTTTGGATCCATTGATGTGATGCTCTTTGACGTGGCGAGGTACTAGACGAAAGCGACAACAATATCACTTCATTGTATTATCACTAACTCATAAGTGATAAGTGTGCTCGAAGGCATTCACATGCCTCAAAGAGAGACTCATTTCAACCCCCATCATTGTAGCTCCGGATAGGGATCTTCCTTTCGATATTATGTGTGATACTAGTGAGGTAGCACTTCATGCCGTCCTTAGCCAAAGAAAAAACAAATTATTTCATCCGTTGTATTATGTAAACAAATCGTTAAATGTAACCCAACAAAACTTCACCATGACCGAGCAAGAATTGTTGGGTGTTGTGTATGCTTTTCAGAAGTTCTGAGCCTATCTTTTGGGCACCAAAGTCAATCATACGGATCATGCAGCGAACCATTATCTAATAATAAAGAAAGAGGAAAACCCAAGATTGATCCGTTGGATGTTACTATTCCAAGAGCTTGATTTTGTCGTAAAGGATCAAAAGGGTTGTCAAAACCAAGTGGTTGATCATTTATTTCGTCTTGAAACAAAAATGGTTGAATTCGAGGAAACCGAGATTGAAAATTCCTTCTCAGATGAGTCATTGTGGGCTATTTCAAATAGTGTTGCTTCTTGGTATACTGATTATGCTAATTACTTGGTGTGTGGTATTGTTCCCGAGGATTGAATCCGAACCAAAAGGAGCGATTCTTCTTTGAAGTCAAGCAGTATTATTGGGATGAGCCTTTCTTGTTTTGAGAGTGTGCGGATCAAATCATCTGGAGTGCGATAAGGAGGTTGAGGTGAAGGAAATTCTTGAATCATGGAGATAAAAGGGTTCCTAGCCAACACAGTGAACGCCAACAGAACTGATTCGTCCCGAAAATTGGATGATGCATGTTGGACCAATCTACAACATTTCAAACTCCAACTAGCATGTCCCATATCAGCTGGTCTTTGGAAAGCATGTCATTTGCTAGTAAAATTGGTAGACAAGGCTTTGGGAGCATGGAAGAAATTGAATTTTGAATTGGGCTAAAGCCTCAAATGCCCGTTTGAATCAATCACATGAAATGGAAGAATTTCATTGAGAACTCAGCAGTATACAAGGAAAGAATGAAGAAGTAGCATGATGCCAAAATATAGCAACGCGAGTTCAAAGTAAGGGATTTGCTGTTGCTTTACAATTCGAGATTGAAGTTGATTTCGAGCAAGTTAAAGTCCAAATGGTCCTGACCCTTTCGAGTTGTCATATAATAACCTAGAGTGCCATTGAGGTTGAAAACGAAGGGAGTCATTTCAAGGAGAATGGTTAGCATTTGAAATTTTATTTTAGGAAGCCACTGAGTGTGTGAGTTGTGGAAGTCATGTATATGGATAGCATTTGAGGATCGTGACGGCAACCTAAGGTCTTAGTTTTTGTCATTTTCAATGAGTGCATTGAATGTGCAAGTGGAAAGTTGAATTTGAAGCAGGTGGAAAGTTGAATTTGAAGGAGTGAGCTGATTTGGCAAGGTGACGGCAACTCGGCGCATCATCGACAAGTTCGGCGAGCTCATCTAAGCTCACCTTTTCAACCTTAATCTTACAAGTTGTTGGAACTTTCGACGAACTGCAGATCATTCGGCGCATCGCCTAATCCAATTGGTGGCATAAGTCAGGCGATTGCCCACGACTTAAACTCCCTCTTTTATTTTTATATTTTTTCAGGTTCTCTCTTTCATTCTTTACACTCCTCGCACTTAGGCTATTACTTTTCTTTGCTTGATTCATCATCTTATTGGAATTGCTTCCCCTCCCATCTTGATTTGTGATTGTGTGTGTGTTCTCTTTGTTGATTACAGGTATATCTTCTTGTTTAAGTTTTGATTCGCATTATTTGGTCGTGTTGGGATATATGGAACCTTGTAATCTTGTTGCCCAATGTTCATTTGACTATTCCCCGCTGACTATTATTGATTTAGCTGGAGTTTAATGTAGCTAAAATTGTTAAGTCTATTGTGTTTAAGATTAGCCCTGGGTTCCTTTGAAATTGGGCAGTATCTTGTGTTTGGGTGTGATTATTTTCATGATAATTTATTCCCCATTACCTGTTTAAGTTGTGCTTGTCTAAATTGCTTGTAAATTGCTATCAATTGATTAGGTAGGGCATCCAATTGTTGAAAACTTGATCACAAACCGTGTGGGTTTCACATAAAATCTAATGTGGGCTGTGGGGTTAAACCATATCACATGTTTTTTCATAGATTCTTAGTGTTGAGTTGTGATTGGGTGAAGTCTGAGAAACCTGTCTCTAATCTAATGGCCTGAATTAGCCCAATGATTGATTGGGTGACGTCTTTTTGCTTGAATTATTGGAAAGTTTCAAGAAAGTTCAGCGATAGCCTGTTTCTTCGCCAAACTTTTGGGCAACTCACCGAGTAGGTTCAACAAGCTTCAGTGACCACTTTTCTTTTTCAAGTTGTTGTATTTTAACAGTTCATTAACCCTTCACTAATGTTCATTTCATTTTGTAATTGCAAATATGCCATAACTAAAGCATGCAAGTCGAAAATCAACCCGTCTTCCACCCAAACAAAGGTAAATAGAGGTCATTATTTTTGAAGGGCCAAAAACCACGGCCTTCGGCACATAATCCCTCAAGAGGCGCGAGGGAAAGACGAAAAGGTTTCAGATTCTGCGAGCACTCACGGTAGCTAAAGCGAAGGGTCCCTCAACACCTCGTAATCGGGATCTGAAGGTGAAGAGAATGAGGGGAGTCCAAAATCCTGTTCATGAGCCGATTTCTCAATCGCCACCCTCAAAGCGACGTCGAACTCAGGGGTTGCGTGCTATCTTGGAGGAAAAGAGACTGTCTATTGATGGAGTGATCGATAGATACCCTAAGGTATGATGAACCATCCAATATCATACGTTTCAAAAATTCACCAAACCTAGTGATCCATATATTCCATCTTGGATCCGAGAGTTCTACGAGGCTTATGCTAAACTGACCCCAAAGGGGAAAGCAAAAGGTGGTTTCAAGCTAGTTGAAGAGGTTGAAGTCTAAGGCAAAATGGTGAAGTGCAGCGAAACAGGCATCAACAACATGTTGGGTTGCATAGTAAGTGTTAGAATAGTACTGTAGCAATACTGTAGCAACGACTATAGGTACTGTAACAACGGTCGGAGCACTAGCAATACTATAGCAATGGCCATAAACGGCTAGAAACGGCCCTTAAGGACTTGTATATATAGGAGGGCCATTCTCATTTATTAAGAATTCAATCCAAGTATCTCTCTAAACAAAAGTCTCTCAATTTAATTTTCTCACTCTTTTCTCTATTTCTCACAGTAAGAATTCGTCATTCGCTGGCAGATAAGATAAGATTAATACCTTGGATTGAAGTCATTCTGCGAGGTCAAGGAGTTCACACAACTCACTCTGCGATACGCCGACTAAGTCTCTTGATCGCCTAAAATTTCAGAATCTTCAACCCAAAAGAAGAGGCTAGGTCGGCAATGCAAAGCTAGGTCGGTGACTCGCCGAATGCATTAGGTGAGCTCCATCGAGCTCGCCAAGAGTTACATATACTTGGCAGCAAGTTCAAAAATGATTGACCAAATTGACAAAGAGAAAGATTATTGGGCGTATCGCCAACTCAAATACGCGGGCTAAATGGACATCATCGAAGTTTACAATGAAGTTCAAAGAAAACCCAAGTTCAAAAGGGTCAATTGGGCGATGAAACACCCATTCGATGCATCGCCGATTGAGGTCAGCGAGGCCGTCGAATCAACTCAAAGGAATTTTTTTGAAAAGAAATTTCAAAGACTCTATCTAGATTTTTGGGGAGAGAAGTACACTTCTACTTACATTTTAAATTTTTGCTCAGATAATAGAACATTCTTCTTTTTTGCTTTCAATTTTCATCATCTTACTTTATAGTGATACTTGAATGAAAATTGGGAATAAAAATTCTCATGACTCGGACTGATGGTTATCATGGATGAGAACCCATTAATTTCTGTTTTTCTTTCATTTTCATTATGTTGGGCTAAAACCCCTTAGCTTGGGATGTGCTATGTAGTTAACATTGAAATTATGTATGGGTCTTTGTTAATTGCTTGCTTTGTGGTTAATTTGATATGGGTTCATTTATTCCTTCATCTATTCATTCACAATTTGAGGTAGCAAACTCAAATTTAATTTAGATTTTTAATTGTTGCTTCAAAAAGAGCATTAAAGTGGAAGGGATCTGTGATAGCGTTTATGTCAATGTATGGGTTGATGTTTGAAAGAATTCAACTGACTAAGCTTGTAGAATGCTTTGCTCAGTTAAGTGCATGGGGTTTGAGAAAAGTGATCATTGATCGACAAATAATTATCGTTATCAACAATTAAAGTCACAATCCTGATTTTAGTTATACATCCCCTTTCTTTAGTTATAATAATTTTCTCCCTAATCAACTCACAATCTATTATTTCAAGACCTTACTTCTTTACTTGAATTTGTGCTACACATTCCTTGTGGGATTGACCCCGACCTTTTGAGTTGGGTTTATATTGCTAGCAACCACCCAAACTTCGGACTTGTATGAGGTGTAGTTGAGCATCATCACTTTCTAGTATAAAGTCTTTGAAATTCTTATGACTACTCACATTAGGCATCTACATGTATAAAGTATTGTAAATAATAGATATTAAGCAAAACTCAACTTACATAACATCTTTCATGGCCATGACAGAGCTTATTCATTATGCAATAAAAAATATATAGTTCATGTAATTGAAACTTTCAATTTCACCTCCAAGCGATGTCTATTTAACAGAGTTGAAATCCAATGCAATGCTTCAATACGTGTTGCCTCCCATTCACTGGACATCTGCCTGATAAACAGAAATGACAAAGTTTATAAGAAGTCTAGACAACATACATCATGAAACCTACTTCCATACAACCTCTTTGATTTCTGACAGTAAATGCAACATCAAGGGGAAACTATTTCAAAATATCAAAAACTCTTTGCCTTCTTTAACTTCATACCTCCTAGCAATGGAGAGAATTGCTCCTACATCAAATCCCTCGGCTGGATCAGCCTCAATTCCTCGAAGCTCTTCATTTGTTTCACGAGCAACCTGATTAGAGAAAGCAGAGAATAGGAAAAGAGCAAAATGAAGATACAGAAAGAAGAACACACACAAACATCAAAAAGAAAAGATGGCATGAGTAGGGAGTAAAGTACAACAATTATAAGACAGTATGCTTACAACTCTTATTTTCTCTTCCTTATCAGATATACAGGGCAAAATTGCTCCCAGAATATCAGCATAATAAGGCACAAGCTGATCTCCACCAAGTTTCACAAACTCATTTATCTGAAGAGCAACGCAGTATATTAGAATGGATATGTCAAATTGAAGCAAGTAGCAAACTATAAGCTATTATATACCAAAGAAAGCCCAGTTAGGGGAAGTATCAAATTCATATCAATAGAACATGAAGCTATTAATGACAAGGTGCATGATGAACCATGCATGTCAAGATCCTTACCCAAGTTATAGCAGTCAGCCGAGTAAATTCATCCTGCGAGCCTGCCCTTTGTACTAGTATTTCTGCCATGCGACCATAATCTACAGACTGGAAAGCAGTACTGCTTCAAAGTTAAAAATAATCTAGAAAAAAGAGACACCAAAATTTTCTTTTTCATCAAAATCTCTATGATTTACTCAGAAAAGAGCACTTATATTTGTCATGATCTTTTGAAAAGAAAAATGAAATCTTACTTGCAAAGGATGGAGACACAAAACCATAGGATAGATACCTCTACAGTATATAAATCAAAAGTCAAACGCAATTTCTAAAAGATTACTGATATCCACAAGCTACACTTGAAAGTAGACAATTTTTGTACCATCATCACTCAACTCCCAACTAGGCCATTATTAAAATAAAGAACTGCACGTCGTTTGATTCTTTATTTCATCTGACATTAGGTATGATAAAGTAGTGTAATTCCTCCGAAATTCCTATGTAGAAAGTCCTTTGATATTCAACAGTGTAACAATCCACATGGGGTAGTAATCTTACTGGAGAATTCTTAATCTCTTGTAAAAACTCAGAGAGTGCAGAATCAGCCTGTTGTCTAATTTCATGGCTATTATCACTCAGCATATTAAACAATCCTGCAGTAGACCAATCAAAGTAAGACCACAATGATTCCGCAAAAAGACATTCAACCACACAGGACTCTTTACACTTGATATACGGGCACTAACCATCAAGAAAATCAGGAAGAAAACCAAGCATATCTATATCTGGAACACTGTCTAAAACTGTGATCCACCCAACGAGAAATTGGCGAACATAAGGATTGAGGACATTCATTCGTTCTCTCAACAATGGAATAAATTCTTCAATGCTGCACAAGAAATTAAATAATCAATTCAATGCTGTTTCCATAAAGACTAATCGACCAGAAAAAAGTAAATTCACTCCAGTTGAAGATATTGGTAGTATTACAGCTCACCTGAATTGATCACTCTCTGTGACAATGTCCTGCATCACCCAAAAGTTGCAAACAATTAATAATTTATGATCAGATAAAATATTGAATGTGTGTTTCGATTAAAACAGATAATCATTTTTGGAGAGAAAGACTGGCACTCCCATGTCAACAAATGTATGTTCAGTCCTTCGGACGAACAATGCATGGGAATGACAACAACTAAGAACAAGTAAAATGAAAGAGAAGCCAAGTAATTTACCCATAATCAACTATACTATTCTAACTACTCTCAAGAACCACAAGCATTTAAAGGCTTCTTCTTTGATCCACAAAAAGCCTCAATCCCATGTTGATATAACATGCCAATTTCTCTATCCTTAGATATATTTCATTTTTAGTCTTTCAACTAACCCTTAGCTCTGTTGTCTTGCAATATCAAGTAGTACAACATCTAATGACAGAAAGAAATATTAGTTTTACCTTCACAAGCCTATCTAAAAGATGAGCAGCACTTTGCACATTAGCATCTGAGTCTGCTGAAAGCTTACATAACGCATCAAAGATCTGGTTGAAGAACACAATGAAATCTCCTCTTACAACCTGAAAGAGTAGCACAGTTGGAGCCAGGAAGAAAAAGAAAAAAAGATAGTGTTGCCAAGTACAAGTTATATCTCACCTTTGCTATATTGTACAGAGCTTCACATGCATAATAACGAACTCTGCTATCTTGATCCGAGAAGGAATTTAAGACTGGTGGCACAATTTGCTAGCACATCACATTGAGATAGAGTGTAAATTGCATATTGAGAAGGAAATTGTTGAATACTTGGCACCACACAAAAAAGTTCAACAGCACCAGTAACACAATTACCAACCTTTCCACATCAATCAAATCAAAATAGCGAATCTAATAATCATGGTGAACAATAAGATTAAGAGACTAAAGTTACTTTGAATTATAAACCCCAAAAGCATGACCAATATGAAACTTTTCTATTGCAGTTTACCAACAAAGAATGCCAAAAAAAAAAAAATCAAAGCTTTTTCTCGATTCTTGGCAGAGAAATAGCTTAGTCTACAGCAGAAGACACAAAAGCATACCTCTCTGACTAGAGAATAGAATTTTAAAAAAAAAAAAAAAAGTAGATTAAAAGCTCAGGAATAAATAAAATGAAAGAAAAGACAATCTTATACTATAGCATTAAAGGTACTGCAAGCCCATGTCTTTTCCAAATCCTTTCTCTGAGGAGCAAGTCAACACCAATGCAAATCACAATGAAATATGCTCAACTGTCCCAATAGATAGATTGATTACTGATGTAAGGCCAAAAAGTCATATATACAGCCTATCACTTGCCACACATTTAGTGCTTTTATTGTCTCTTTAAGCATTGATTTTATCAAATGCACTTATGTTGGTTGTTTTTGATTTGTAGGACCAAAATGAAGGAATTTGAGCAAAAAAATGGATATATTAGAGCTTCTAAGTCTGAGTAGTAGCCACAAAGTCAACCCGGAGTTGGTTCAAAGGTGCAAGATCAAGTACAGGGATTAAAGTGAAGAAAAATCAAGAAAAATAGTTAAAGCCACCACAACGCACCATGCTTCGCAGCCTGCAGTGCGTAGCACTTGAGAAGCTCCGTGGAACAGGACAAAAAGATCCACTGTCCAAATGGCTAGTCAATGCCCGTCTAGGCGGGCTGAGAGGCAGGTAGTGTAAAAAGTGGCTAATTTTGTAGTTCAATTAGTGAAGGGTATTTTCGTCGCTGGATTTTTAGGAAATCTATATATCACAAACACAAGTTTTTGAGGAATATCAAGTCGAATACACCGAGAAGGGCGAACAACAATATTTTTGTAGGCATTTTTGTAGGTTTCATTGCGTTATTTTCATTTCTTTCATTGAAGATGTGTTATACATGAATTCTTTGCAGTAATCAAATAATGTGGGGCTAAGCTCCTTAATTCTACGGATGTGTCATTTACAAGAAGGTTGTAGTTTGACAATTGTATGCTTATGAAGACTTTTCGTTATAAAGTTTTTTTTTTCCTGAGCTTAATTATTTGATTGCTTGATTATCTTTCAAATACTATTTGTGGCTCGTAAATTGGACTCAATAGAAAGAATTTGCAAGTGTAATAAGAAAAAGTAGAGCTTGGTCATGAACCATATAGAAAAAGGGGATCGACTCGCTAATATGGATAAGGATACACCCTAAGCCTTGCTTAGTTTGTGCAAATGAAATATACATGCACTTTACTATTGACCAACGATCATAAAAATATAGGCTGTAGGAATAATCGAGTAGTCTTGGAATTACCGGCATGATGCTCAATAAGTGATATCAACCTGCAACAAGTAACTGAGGAAGATATTTAAGTATATGATTGGATAACTCAACCGGATTATCAAATTGCCATAGCCCTGGACCCTTCTCTCATTTGAATAACATCAAACAATCGCCAGCTTGATATAACATTTATAGTGATTCTTAATTAAATTTAGCATAGTAAAACATAACCCGTAGAATTTTTGCCTACTTACTGAATAGTCAAAGTAATAAGTCAAATTAGACATTGATCAACACATCCCTGAATGATATATGGACTTATATCCTATATTACTGGTACGGTTGCATAACCTTACGTGTGAGTTTGGACACAACAATTACCACCCACAACTTCACTACTAAATCAATGCTCCAAATGCTTACTTTAAACCCCTTTAATTTAAGTTGTTCGTACTCTTCACTGTTTGCGCAGCACCCGTATCGACAAGATATAGGTGTGGGTGTGGGATCCATGTCCGATTTGGTCAACCAGTTTTGGGTACTGACCAGAATCAATGGGAAAAGTTTGAACGGTTTTCATGATTTCTATAATTAATACAAAAGCTAAGGTGAAATTGAAGAAAATGGAATACCTTTTATGTAAAAAATTCTATGTCATGCCTTTTTCTTTAATCTCCTTCCAATCTTCAAGTTCTCCATATACAACAACAACATACCCAGTAGAATCCCACAAGTGGGGTCTGGGGAGGGTAGAATATACGCAGACCTTACCGCTACCTCGTAGAGGTAGAGAGACTGTTTCCTGTGAACCCTCATCTCAAAACCCATAAGCAGAAAGAACTAGATATGGCAAACAACAGAGGGGAAAGGAACGAAAAGAATACGCGACTACTACTGAAATGCACATGTAAGCATGTAGATATGATAAAGGTTATAAAAGTAGTACACAATACGGCAAAAACTGAGAGCACAAGAGCACCCCTACCCAAATAACCCTACCACACCCCAAGTCCAAGCATCCACTTAACCCTACCATTTAACCCACTATTCTAATACGCAACCTCCACTTCTTGCTATTTAGGGTCATGTCCTCAGTGAGATCAAGTTCCACTATATCATGTCTAATCACCTCCCCCAGTACTTCTTCGGTCTACCTCTACCCCTCCGAGCAGCTTCCACATCCAGCCTCTCGCACCTCCTAACAGGCGAATCGGTACTCTTTCTCTGCACATGTCCAAACCATCGCAGTCTCGCTTCCCTCATCTTCTCTGCCACCAGGGCCACCTCTGGCTTCTCCCGGACGGTCTCGTTCCTAACGTGTCACTTCTGGTGCCGCCACACATCCATCTCAACATCCTCATCTCTGCAACATGCATCTTCTGCACATATGCATTTTTAATTGGCCAACACTCCGCCCCATACAACAACGCTGGTCTAACAACTAATCTATAAAACTAACCTTTGAGTCTAAGTGGAATCTTCTTGTCACACAATACTCCAAAGGCAAGCCTCCACTTCGTCCATGCTACCCCAATACGGTGTGTGACATCATCATCGATATCGCCACTATTCTGGAGGATAGACCCCAGATACTTAAGATTATCCCTCTTAGGAATAGGATGAGTGGCCAGCTTCACACCAGAGACTGTGTCCTCCCTCTCACCACTGAAATTGCACTCCAAGTTCTCCATATAATATCTCATAATTTAGGTTTTATCACTTTATTTTTAGAAATTTTGATTATTTTTAGGCGAATCTCCGCACTCGTATCCATAGATGGATCCATATCCCCGAATCTTAAAAATTAGATCATGAAGGATTCGACCTCTAGATCTGCACCCGTATCGGACACCCACATCCAAGTCCGAGCAACTTAGCCTTTAATGACTCACAAATGAAATGAAGTTAAATTTTACTATGGTACCTAGAGAGTTGTATCTATTGGTGGAGATGTCTTCTTATTCACTTGATACGTTAGAAAGTCATTGTATTCTACCTCATAGAAAGAGAACAGTTGATTGGTTGGGATATAAGTGGATTCAGTCTTGGTCTAAGCAACATGAGTATTCTATGATTTACCATTTAAAGAGTAGCACACATCACGAGAATGGCCCAATTTGTTACAATAGTCACACCTTGACCAAGGTTTCCCAGAGCAGCCTTCACTTCGATTTACAATCTGACATGCTAGAATAAAGAGTTTGCATGTGAGACTATATTACTACACGACATAGGTGGTGCAGCTTGTCATAATAATCACATAAACAGATCATCTGAAGCCGGAATAGTGGGGTAGCCAAAATTTGATCACACATCGAGTCAACATCAGATAGAATTCTAGTAAGTATAACGACTTAAAACATCTTCTAATGTTGCTCCAATTGTTTATCAACACTTAAAGTTAGTAGGCTTTAGTTCATTAAATTCATCCACAACTTGCATGAACTTGTCCAAGATAGGTAAGACAAATCCAAATCTTATTTTTTAAAATGATGGCGACCGAGAAATAACATAATAAAATCAAGATACGTCATTTTATATAGCCCATGAGTCTTTTCCCAAACTAAGTGGTAAGGACAAAACGACGACATCAAGTTCAAATCAATACACCACAAAATTGAGCATCAATCTTCTACAATTCTCCCCCATCCTTTTCATCAATATTTGCAGTCTTTTTAATTAAGTGATCTTTGAACACCTTGTCCATTGCACCACATTTTCCTAGAAGAAAACCAAGTAGTTTGCCCTACCTATCAAGGGTTCCAGGGAGATACCATGGTTCAGGTTGCTGGAAACCATAGGTTTAGCACCAAATATCTCTAAAATATCTAATCTGAAAGACATAATGGATCAAAGTAAAAAAATCAACAAAATATCACATATACAGTAATCTAGATGTTTCGAGGATGTTATTAGTGCCAAAAACAAAATAAATTTTGGTCTGAAAAAAAAATTGAACAATCGCTATAAAATTCTCAAGAAAATAGAGTAAGTTGTCGAAAAGTGAAGGAATCAGGACATATAGACTCGGCTTGAAGATTCGAGCCCACAGGTGAAAAAAGATTGCTGAAAAATGGCCAGAAAGTGGCATGTCTGAGGTGTCTGAGGTCGGAGATCTGGAACTGGTGGTGGCGCTGGAGTAACCATACAGCAGCAGAATTTCTTAGGTTTAGGTTGTACAAGGATTTTGATCCCATTGGTGGTATTGGTATATGCACAATATCAGAGTATTGAAAACTCAAACCAGTTGTGGGCTGAAAATTGCTCGGAAATTCTATTTTCTTATTTTCTAGTTGTTTTCTCACTAAATATCTGATACCAAGTGAGAAAGAAGAGAACTGAGAGAAAATTTCATTTGATTATTCCCTTAAGCTATTAGGGTTAAAGGAAAGAAAATCCATACAATTCAACTCCTGAAATATATTTACATTATTCTAGAATATTCATAAAGATCCTAACAGTATCAAAAGTTGGGACTCTCATAAAGGATGGCATTGTATCTACATATGTTAGTAAGACAGAATTATAAAGGAAGAAAAGTTCAATAAAGAAGGATGAAAATGTGGGTTAATGGAAAATTATAAGGACCAAAATCAAGAAGTCCTTTTGCAATAATGGATTAAAATAAAAAAATTAGACTGCTAACTTTAAAACTAATTAGAAAATAAATACACAAACACAAAAGTTTTCATGACCCTAAAAAGTAAATACGGGATGTTCAAAGTTGAGAGATGGGTCGAAAAAGTGAGTTTCACCGTGTGTTTTCATTTTGTCTAGCTTACGGTTGCAAATGGGTAAACTCATGAGTTTAGGCATTTGATGAGTCAAGTTTGGATTTGTTACAGGTAAAGATGGATTTTGACCAAATAAACTGATCAAAAAAAAAAACCATTACATGCCCAACTGTGAAATGTTGTGCAGGTTGAATGGGTCTTGACTAGTTTTGTCACCCGATTGCAAAGCAATCTCTTTGTAGAAGTGTAAGCCAAGTAAGCATCAAATTACTTTGTAGTACTAAATATATAAGAAGAAAATTCCATGCATAAAAATTAAATGTATAGAAGGGGAAGGAAGAAAGTTACTCAAAACAATATATCCATAAAAGTCTACATAGCACCTGAGCTAATCTACAAGCTAAGCCCCAATTTTTTTCCCTCCACAAAGAAAATATTTCATGTTTTATAATCGCACTGACCATATCAACCAACCAATAGCTGCGTTCATAATTAAGGAATTATCTCCCCTTCTATACCACCAGAAAATTTAATGTTAACATACAATTATCAAAAGCTTGCACAAACTGTTAAAGCAATGTTTCCTGTAAAATTAAAGGAATTAATGCAAGAAGGGGAAAAATAATCACAGTCTTCAGTTCTAGTTTTAACATTCTGGAGAAGGTTTGGAGCAACCAATAGTGACATTGAGTTGAACAACTGATTTCAGCTAGGTTAAGTGATGCACCAAAGTCTTTAATCAGGTCAATTTGTAATCAAGATTTAACTATCTCTTTCTAATTGTAACTCTTTGTGTCCCTTACAACTTTTTAACCTCTTTCTCTTTTTTGATGCACAACCCTGATTATGCTTTGTTGCAAAATGGCAAATACATTTGAATGTCAAAACACATGCTTATTCTATGTACTGATCTTTTTCTATATTAGTTAAGAAGATAAATATAAATTCACATCCAATAAATATGGGAATCACAACAAAGTTACTAGTTTCAAAAAAAACATGGGTATCACAAAACACAATTATCATTCTTTTGCACTTAAAGATTTGACTAGCTGTCAATGAAGCTGAAATTTGAGACCAGAACATCCCAACCAAGGAAATACAGACTAAATGAGTTATTTCCATTTGCTTAACCTTATTGGAAAGAACTAGGTGGTAGCAAGCTGACCTATAAATCATATTAATCAAATTAATTATTCTCTAGTAACACCTCAAAGTATATAGAGGAACCACTAACCTCGTAGCATCCTACCACTAACGTCTATAGTAAAGATTTCAAACTCATAGCAAAAAACTCAAAACTGAACATAGCAATGCCTTACCTCAAGATGTTGAGCTGCTTCTGAAGTCAAACCAACAGTTACAGCAGCCAATCCGATCAACCCTCCCTAAACCAATATTAAAATGAAATTCTATGAGATAGCGGTGAGGTGTGGTACATTTTACCCTCCCAACCCCACTTGTGGGATCCTTCTTCTTGTTGTCGTACAAAAACAATGATATTCAAAATAGAATATTGACCCAAAATATTAAAAGTAGAATTGGAAGGGGAGAAAGCTCACTTTCCGGTGATTAGCCTGAGGGGAATATGTATACTCCTGGGTCAACAAATTGATCACTGCAGTGATCTTGTCGTGATCACCAGCTACTGCCAATTGCTTCACTATCCCTTCCAGCTACACAAATAAATACTCGACTCAAGATCCAAAGAAAAATGTTGTTAAAGCAAAGAAAACAGTAATTAACATCATAAAAGTACCTCAAGCGCGGCATTTTTGCGCTTCTCGTACAACTTATCAGAGAGATTACGCAGAACAGAAGCAGGAATCAAATATAAAGCTTCTGTAGTTGCCATATCAAAACCCTAAGACAACCTTAAAACGTAAAGAGAAAGGGAAAAAGAAGAATTTGCAAAATTCATGTCTTGCTTTGATCTTCCTTCAGTCCAACCCAAGACCCATGTCAGTATTTTTCTTTTTTTCCTTATGAGATAAGCCGGAGTAAGAAGAGATCTAAAAGGTAAAGAAAATCAGAGAAAATTGGAACATTGTAGAGATTTATTAACTTGGGGCTTTTCATCTATGGGCTTGGTTTTATTTGGGGTAAAAAAAACAAGTGAGCACTCTTTCTGCTTCTAAAGGTTGGATGCATCGCCCACCAAACGTCTTTCTCATCAATCTTTTCAATCTCTCTTTACTTGTTTTTTTTTTTTGTTTTTGGTCCTACTCTTTACTTGTTACTTGAGAGGTTATGTTTACTGTGTGACTAACGAATCATATTTTATTTGAAAAAGAATTTCTTAAAAGATGTCCTTTAAACAATACAAATGTATCTTCTATTAATTGATGGATCTAAAAATATTCATGTATTTATAATTTGCTTCAAAGTTATTTTACTATTATTCCATGTTTAAAAATGGGTCTAATTTCAAATACAGTAATAAACTAATTAATTTACATTAAAAAAAGTCACAAATCATAGAAAGTATATGCTAATTATACAATATAGATTACTTATATTTGAGTTATAAATTGAATATACATTATGATGCACTTAACAGCTAAATATAACTCGACTATATATGAAATATATAGCGAGTATAAATGACTATACACCGAATGGGTCATTTTTTGACAATTAAAATGATCGATGGTCATTTGATGTAACTATCCCTAAAAAATTACTCCCTCTGTTTAATTTGTTTGGTTTATTTTGACTTGACACAGAATTAAAGAAGATTTTTGAATCATTTGTCATACTTTATTGTGTTTGGTACATTATCTTTATTCTTTGGGTCGTTGATATTTAACTAGATAAATGTGTGTGATTTGATCGAAACTATGATCTCGTGTGTGAGTTTAAGTATCTATCTCCAATAATAAAAAAGATCAAATGTTGGCTCCAACTTATCAAACCATTTATCAAATGGAGTTTTATCCAAAAAGTTATAGGTGTTTTACAAAATTATTATGCAAAATTGAAAATTCATCTGAGCGTCGTAGACTGGATGACCTCACTCAATAAGTTTGTGAGTGAGGCAAGTCCTCACCCCTAGCCCTTGCTTCGTGAGACTAATGTCATTTAGAAGCATTTCATGTCTTTGTTGTTTTATGTGCAAACACTCTTGGGAATCAGATAATGAAGGATTTGAATGAAAAGCAATGTATTGTAATACTTCGAAAGTAGAAAAGTCAGAATTAAAAAAAAGTCAAGATTGGATACTAGAATAGGACCACGAGCCCTTTGTACAAACCGTAGATTTTCCACGAGTTGTAAATAATGCTTGTAGAACTTGTTTTTAAAACTATGAAGGGATAATGTAAGTCGTGGTCTGAATTGTGGTCGTAGATCGAGTTCTAGAAGAGAATCAAAGGCCTGAAAAATTGACCTAGACAAGACAAAATATTTTTATGGCTCTTAGTTTTTTTGAGGGGTCGTGGAATGGGTTCGTAAAACCCAAGAAACTTAGAAAATTTTCTAAAATTTTGGACAGATTTACGAACAAAGGTATCCACGCCATCATGATTTTTACAAACGGTAATTTTGGTTTGTTATTTGACTAGCTTCAAGGATTTCAGGACTTCAACCACGAAAAGATTCTACGAGTTGTAAAAGACAAGACGGGTCTGTAGAAGTGGTTTGTACTTAAGATTCAGAGAGAATGTCTCGAAACCTAGGTTCTACACATGGAATTATAATCTTATTGTCACGACCCAAGCCTAGGCCTTAGTCTTAACACGACGAATGAGGGACCTGAAAGCACCTTACCCAAGCATCTTAGCATTCATAGGTATTTGTGAATAGATAATGCGAATCAAAATGGGGGAATGAGACTAAGGGAAAAGTCATCAAAAATCATGAAAGAAATCCAATATAAAGCCTTATACACTTTGCCCAAATATACCATCTAATAAGAACTTAATGGGGGTTAAGACATGTTCACCTTCAAGTATATATAGCAAAAGAGATATAACACAGAAAGTAAAAGTCACAAAATTACAAGCTTGAATGAAAATGGGTGTTGTCCTCGAACTAGTGGACTAACTAAAACTACTAGTCTTCAACTGTCCAAAGATCTAGCCACATGTCGAAGGAGGAGGAACATCGACTCCTATAACAACAACAACAACATACCTATTGGAATCATACAAGTGGGGTTTGGAGAAGGTAAAATATATGCAGACCTTACCATTACCTCATAGAGGTAAAGAGGTTGTTTCCTAGGAACCCTCGTCTCAAAAACCCATAAGCAGAATAAACTAGATATGAAAGAAAGAAAAGGAAAAGGAAAAGAAACAGAAAGAGCAACTAATAACTAAAAATACATGATGGTATGAAAATACGATTTAAGTATCATATATAAGATGGATAATGGTAACACAAGATATAAAGGCACGACTAACCTAATACCATACTATACCCCATGGCCAGACATCAACCTAACCCTACTAACATATTAGTTTGCTACTCTAATTAACTACCTCCATTCCTTCCTATCTAAGGTCATGTCCTCGATGAGATCAAGTTTCACTATATCTTGTCTGATCACCTCCTCTCAATATTTTTCAGTCTACTTCTACCCCTTTGTGTAACTCCTAAATCCAACCTTTCGCACCTCCTAACAGGAGCATCAACACTCCTTCTCTACAAATGTCCAAACTACCGTAGTCTCGCTTCCCTCATTTTTTCAGCCGCAAGGGCCACCTCTAGCTTCTCCTGAATGGTCACATTCCTAATCTTATCACTCCTAGTATGTCCACACATCCATCTCAACATCCTCATCTGATCTATATTTTCTAAACATGTGAATTTTTAATTGGCCAATACTTCACCCCATGCAACAAAGACGGTCTAACCACCATACGGTAAAATTTAACATTAAGTTTATATGGTATCTTCTTATCACACAATACTCTAGATCCAAGCCTCTATTTTGTCTATGTTACCCTAATATAGTGTATGATGTCATCGTTGATATCGCTATTACTCTAGATTATAGGCCCAAGATATTTAAAAAAAATTCTCTTGGGAATAGATTGAGTAGAAAGTCTCACATCAATGTCAGTTTCATCTCTCGCAACACTAGATTTGCACTCCAAGTACTATATTTTGATCCTACTCAATTTGAACCCTTTGGAATCCAAAGCGTATCTCCATACCTCTAATCTACCATTAACTTTTGCTTGAGTCTCATCAATTAGTACTATGTCATCTGCAAATAGCATACACCATGGGCCTTCCTTTTGAATAGACTGTCAGCTCATCCATAACCAAGGCAAACAAAAAAGGGCTCAACACAAATCCTTGAGTAAGTCCTATCTCAACATGAAAATACTCCGACTCACCTCCCACTGTTGTTACCCAAGTTTTGGCTCCATCGTACATGTCTTTTATCACCCTAATATACACCATTGGAACACCTTTCACCTCTAGACACCTCCATAGGACATACGTCGAAACTTTGTCATAGGCATTCCGAGATCAATGAACACCATATAAAGGTCCTTCTTTCTTGTTCTATATTTCTTCACCAATATCGGAATAGGATGAATTGCTTCAATAGTTGACCGCCCTGGCATGAATCCAAATTGATTCTCTGAAATAGACACTATTTTTCTTACCCTCATCTCTACCACTTTCTCCCAGACCTTCATAGTGTGGCTTAACAACTTGATACCTCTATAATTGTTACAGTTTTGGATATCACCCTTGTTTTGTACAACGGAACCATTGTACTCCTTTATTCATCAGATATCTTGGTAGTCTTCATAATAACATTGAACAATCTAATCAACTACTTTATGCCATCCTTCGCCATGTACTTCCAAAAATCTAGCGTAATCTTTTCGGGTCCGATCACCCGTTCTTTTCATCCTCAACTCTGAATTGCCTACAATAACCAAAATCATGATGACTTTTGGAGTGTACCAACTCACCCAGCTCAAATCTCTATCTCTTTTTTCGCTTAAGAGTTTATGAAAGTAAGCTTATCACCTTAGCTTAATGGAAGTCTCATCCACCAACACCTCACCCTCCTCATCTTTGATGCACTTCACTTGATCCAAATCGCGAGCTTTCCTTTCTCTCTCTTTAGCTAGCCTATAATATCTCTTGCCCCTGCCTTTATCAGTTAGCTCCATATATAGTCGCTCAAATGCTTCCATCCTAGCACTCGTCACCGCCACCTTCAGTTTGGTCTTTATCATCTTATAAATCTCCTTGAGTTATCGCTTCTCATCTTCATCCCTACACTCCAACCACTTCGTCTATGCAATCTTCTTAGCTTTCGCTTTACCTTGGACTTCATCTTTCTACCACCAATTATCTTGACATCCACCAAAGGTCCCTCTCGAAACCCCTAGTACCTCGGTAGCTACTTTTCAAATGCAACCAGCAATAGTGTCCCACATATTGTTCATATCTCCGCCACTACTCCAAGCCTCTAAACTACTCAACCTTTCTTCCATCTCTCATGAGAGGGCAGGGCTTCAGGCCTCCCAATCCAATCCTCGGTTGAGCATTGAACTCCTTCTTATTTTCTCCCTTTATCTCTAAATTCATCACTAGAAGCCTATGTTGAGTGAAAATATTTTCACTCGGAATAACCTTGCAACTCTTACAAAGGCTTCTGTCGCCCTTTCAAAGAAGTAAGTAATCAATCTGAGTCTTAGCTACCATACTATGAAAGGAAATCAAGTGATTTTCCCTTGAAAAATATGAGTTAGCAATAACTAACTCAAAGGCTTTGGCAAAATCCAATAGAGACGTCCCACCTTCATTCCTCTTCCCAAAATCAAAGCCTCCATGAACATCTTCAAACCTACCAGTAGTAGCCCCGATATGCCTATTAAACTTGCCCCTAATAAAGATTTTTTCTGTATCTGGTATGCCTCTCACAACCTCGTCCAAATCTTCTAAAAAGAGCTTTTTGGTTTCCTTATCCAGGCCTACATGAGGCGCAGAGGTATTAACTACATTCACTACATGCCCACTAACCACAAGTTTGATAGACATCATTCTATCATTAAACCTCCAAACCTCGACCAGATATTCCCTAACGTCCCTGTCTACTAGGATACCTACACCATTTCTACCCTAACTACTCGAGCATCACAACTTAAACCCATCTACATACCGAGCTTTAGTACCTACCTATCTGGTCTCCTGAACACACGTTATATTAATATGTCTCCTCTTAAGATACTTTACTAGCTCTATGGATTTTCCTGTCAATGATCCTATATTCCACAACCTACTCTCAACTTAAATAAGCCTGTGCCCCTCTTTCTACCCCTAACCCTTACCTCCGACCCCAACTGACGACATGACCCTAATCCACCATTAGATTCTGACGCTACTAAATTAAGAACTAATAACTCACTAAGCTACAAAGATCAAAAAGATAAAATCTAGGGAAAACTAGTGATCAGGTAAAGCTAAGGCTATTAATCAAACAAACAGGTACAAATCAAGGCACATAAACGAGTAAAGGCAACACAATAATGAATAATAAATATAAATATAAATATATGGTAAATCTAAGGGTATATGGTAGTTAATATAACAAGCAACAAACTACAGAACAAATATGTAGAAGGGCCAGCAATATAAAAAATTAAAAGATACACTTCATTAGAATAAGAGATAACAAGAAATTGGAAGATATACTTGTTCAAAAGATGATAAATATTGCTAGAAAACACCAATTGTAGGCTTAGCCAGAAAAATTCATCGGAATCTATTTCTCGCCAAAAATTACACACAGAGATTGACTGGTAGAGGATCATCAGATTTCGCTGAAACTCGGTGGAGCTCGCCAAAAAATAAAGAACAAAAGAAAGCAAAAAAGAAAAAGGAAGAAAACTAGAGTTGTAGAACTAGAGGAAACGGAGATTCTCCTTCGATATTTAGTGAAAAATGATGAACAAAATCACAAAAAAGTAAAGATTAAATTAAACCCGCCGAAAATAGAACTAGGGTTTTCAATACATGTTTATCGCTGACAGAGATAATGACAGATCCTCTTCCTCCTTGATATATTGCTTTAATTATGGGAATGAAAAGAATAAAATAAGACAAAATTGCAGTCAAAAAATTTGATTAGGAACGACACTCAGTCACCAAGAACTAGCCCGTCAAAGGGGGCTATTGATCCTTGGGTCTGGCCAAAATCGGATCGCTAGTGAAGGGAAGAAAGGCCAAGGAGGGGAAGAGAGAGAATTCTTGATCAAAAAGTAAACAGGGCGAAAGTCTTGTCAACTCCGGCGAAGAAAGTCACTGGCTCGGAAGTCAAGGAACATCGACCCCTACATGGTAATATTATGTAGGAAAAATATGCACTAGTATTTTAGAATGTATTAAGTACTTGAGATGTAAATACAACACATGAAATTGTAATATCATCATACATAAAATTATAAGGTCATCATGCATGAAAGTGTAATGTCATCATTCACAAAATTGTAATGTCATTATAGACAATATGCATAGTCATAATCAAAGAGTAAAGCTCAATATGTAATGAATGATAATACATCATGTGAAACATGTTTTGAAATAACATAAATATCATATACATAACTATGTGGGAGGGGGCCTGTAACGACCTGACCTAGGGGTCTAGTCATCACATGGCGAATGAAATACCTGAAGACACCTCACCCAAGTCATCTTAAGTATTCATAGGCATAAAATAAAGAAATGCAAAAGTAAAATGGGGAAGAGTCTATGGGCCTTTTTAAGAAAATGAAGCAACATTAATACCATGAATAACTAATATATTTTTGTCTATAAAGCATACCATCTAACATATCAACGGATGAAAACAGTAACAGTTAGTTTCCATCAAATAGAAAGGACTCCAATGTTTAACAACATAGAAAGTAAATGACTCAAAGGGTAATAAATACATCATCTCAAAATAAAATACAAGGTAGAGAGGAAAATGGTAGAGTCTCGAACTAAGGGCTCACCACAAATAAAAGTGGTAGTCTTGAACGTCGAATACTAGCCACAAGCCGATGAAGAAGTGTCTGTCCCTACATGGTTAAACCATGCAGGCAAAATATGCACTAGTACGTTGGAATATACTAATCATGTGAGATGCACTACATGTATGAATTGTAATGTCATCATTCATAAATATGATATATAAGTACGTATTAGATGAAAAGTACATAAAGTGAGCTTAGGCATGCACAAGGAATATAGTTCAATATGGACAAGAGTCAATGCATAAGAAATCACATGTAATAGAGTCATATCATAGAATTATAAACTTGTAGGAGAAGACCTTAACCGACATATAATACTACATGAGCTACTACATGGAATCCAGCATAGCCCCCTATATTTGCATAGGGAGACCACTTGCCAGGTGGAACTCCGTAAACTTCGCATACATCTTAATAACATAAAGGCCTAAGTGGATCCACTAGCCTACCCTACAAGGGCTCATATGGTGTCACATAGTTAGGGACATTGAGATTTATCTTTAATGGGTCATCCTTCAACTAACGGGATGAATCCCAATCTCAAGTCCACTCAGTGCTAAGTTATCCCACGAAATCTTTAGAATATAACTTAGAATTGTGAGCAGCAATTATAGGAGTAGCTCAAACTTTAGGAACCACCAAGTGAGCATTGTCCTTTCATCTTGGTGACCTTTTTAAAACATACTTAGGTCAATTGTCAACATGCTTATATCTTTGACAAATCATTACCTTAAATCTTAGCTCTAATGCCCTAATTATTATCATAAATCATGCAAGTCTTTACTTGAAAACTAGGAGGGCTAGGCTTTTATAATGGAACAATCATAAATCACGAAAATATATTTCTATAAAGACATATAAAATAGCCCACATCGTATCAACAATGAAACTCATCATTGGGGTCATCATCAATAGCTTAAGTACATACATATACTTAGTAAAGATATCATAGGATATCATGGATACCATTTAATAGCATAAAACATCATGAAATCATCATAACCATGCATAATATCTTAAGTGAACTTAAAGAAAAGATAAAATACTTTAAAGAGGACTTTATGGGTGGAAGGATACCCATAAATCAAACTCATACCATAGAAGACTTGGAAAGAACAAACTTCAATCCTTTGTGAAGAAGCTTGAAACTCTAGCCTTGTCTTGTCCTTTTTTTTGAGAGAGTAATTGCCTTAAGGGTTTCTTAGGGTTTATGATTTAATTTAAGGCCGCTTTGGATCCCATAACAACTTACTTTAGGAATGAAAATGACAGAAATGACCAAACTACCTTTCATTAAAACTATCGAAAATCAACCTATGAAAGTCCATTAATGAGCAGTGGAATGAACTACGGACTGTAGGTCTTGCTCATGCTATTAACTTTTTCAAAATCCTTAAAACTTTTTTATTAGACTCAAAACTATGAAACCATTTTACAAGCCATGGTTGGACTCGTAGAGTCCTTCCACACTTAGCCATTTTCCCATTTTCTTGGACCCTATCCACTAAGTGATTATACATGCCATACATTGTTTTACAAACCATACTGGAAACTCATAGATTACTTCCAGCAAACTTCAAATTTTCTTTATGTCTGATAATCCTACTCACAATCCTATCTACGGACTGTCGTCCCTTCTACGGGCCATCATTGGATTCATGAGTTACCCTACACTTGAAAACTTTCTTCTTCTTGAAGTTCATGTTTAAGGACCAAACCTACGGACTATAACTCCTCCTACGAGCCATACGTCGCCCTTATGAACTTGACTTCATGTCATTTTTGCCAAATTTTCCTGCACTTTAAGCTCCTAAACTGGGGGTCGTTACAATATCTCTCCCTTGGGGACATTAGTCCTCGATAATACTTAAAGGCAGGCTCTAAGGAGTAAACTATCAGCGAACAACCTAGTATGCATGCAAAAATATAACTTATGCATCATTTCATGAAATTTTCAAAATCCATACTTAAGAAATATCTCAAAACAATCCATAAACATAGAAACAAATGCATGCATTATGTAAAATTAAAATGCAAGGAATTAGAGGTTTTTAGGAAAAATTCTCTCAACACCTTTGCTTGTGTAGAGTGGAATAAATACGGATAACACTGCATCATATCCGCTTTCGCTTCCTATGTGGCCCCCTCAACTTATTAATTTCTTCAAAGTACTTTGATGGATCCAACTTCCTTATTGCTTAGCTTTTTCACTTGCCGGTCTACAATTTCAACTGGTACCTCTTCATAATTCAAATCCTTTCAATGTTCACATCATGCAAAGAAACTATAGAGCTTGGATCACCTATGAATTTTCTGAACATCAACACATGATAAGCTGGATGTATCAAATGTATCTTGTTAGGTAGATTCAACTTATATGCCACCTTTCCCACTCTTCTCATTATCTTATAAAGCCCTACATACCTAGGGCTCAATTTTCCTTTCTTACAAAACCGGATCACACCTTTCATCGGAAATACCTTCAAGTAGATCCAATCACCAACTTGAAACTCAAGTTCCCTTATTCTCACATCAGAGTAGGACTTTTGTCAGCTTTTGGCTGTTTGCATTGTTTCCCTTATTCTTTTAATTTTCTCCATAACATTCATTATTAAGTTCAGTCTTATTAATTCCACTTCACCGACTTCAAACAACTCAATGAGCAATCTACACCATCTACTGTATCATGCCTCAAATACTCTTATTCCAATACTTACATGGTAGCTATATTTGTAGGAAAATTCGATAATTGGAAAATGCACATACCATCTCTCCTTAAAATTCTAACACACAAGCTCTCAACATGTCTTCCAATGTCAGAATAGCCTTTTCGGCTTGCTCGTTAGTTTGGGGGTGAAAAGCGATACACTTATTAACCTTGGTACCAAGCCCATTTCGGAAAGACTTCAAAAAGTGAGAGGTGAATCAGACTCTACGATCTGATATGAATAGACAATGGAATCTCATGCAACCTCACCAATTCTCTGATATACAAGCAAGCATAGTCTTCGACACTAAATGTAGTTTTGACCGATAAGAAGTCATCTAACTTTATCATACGATCTCTTATCACCCAAATAGAGTCAAAATGCTTCTGGTCTTTGGCAAACCCACTATAAAGTCCATGCTGATCTCTTGCATTAACAACTTCTTCAACTTACCATCATTGGGCAAGCACAAACTCCCTTGATATCGAAGTACCCCATCTCTCTCTTGTGAGAAAACTTCTATCTTTTTATCCTTCACTAACGCTTTCAAATCAACCAAAGTAGGATCAAGGTCTTGCTTAGCCTTAACCTCCTTAATGAAATAACATGCGGACCCATGAAGAACTATTGCATCACCATTCTAGGACTCATTCAATTTTACTCCCAATCTAGCCAATCTATAAATATCTTCGGCCAACTCCTATTTTGCATCATCTTCAATTGAGATACACTGCCCATGGAAACTTTACTAAGGGCATCGACAACCACATTAACTTTTCCCAGGTAATACTTCACGCTCATGTCATAATCTTTGAGTATCTCTAACCACCTTTGTTACCTCAAATTTAGATCCTTTTTGGTGAACACATGTTGGAGACTTTTGTGGTCAGTGAACACATCCACATGAACTCTACACAAGTAATGCCACTAAATCTTAAAGGAAAACAGCACCACCGCAAGCTCAAGGTCATGAGTCAGGTAATTCTTTTCATGCACTTTCAATTGTCATGAGGCATAAGCAATCAGTTTACCATTTTGCATTAGCACACATCTCAACCCAATCCTTGATGCATCGTAACAAATAACGAACCCATCATTCCCTTCTGACAATATCAATATTAGAGTCTAAGTTAGTCGATCCTTCAAAGGTTGGAAACTTTTCTCACATTCATCCATCCACACAAACTTAGCTTTCTTTTGGGTCAACTTAGTGAGAGAGGATAAAATAGAAGAGAAATCTTGCACAAACCTCTTACAGTAACTGACCAGGCCCAAGAAACTTCTTATGTCAGTAGGATTCAATAACCTTGACCAATTTCTCACCGCTTCAGTCTTCTTAGGATCAAATTTAATTTGATGCCATTACGTGATACCACATGCCCAAGGATGGCAAACTCATTTAGCCAAAACTCACACTTGTCAAAAATTGCATAAAGTTGTATCTCTCTTATGGTTTGCAATACTACCCTCAAGTGCTCCATATGTTATTGCTCACCTAGAGAGTAGATAAGCATGTCATCAATAAACACCATGACGAACATGTCAAGGTAGGGCTTGAACACTCTATTCATGAGGTCCATAAATATAACCAGAGCAATAGTGAGACTAAATGACAATCACCACAAACTTAAATGTCTGCACCTATATTATAAAACAATATAGGAAAAAGAAGTACGTAGTTAGTACATTTGAATGTACTGAGTATGTGATAATACAACATGCCATAAGCCTTGTTATAAAATTGACCAAAATAAGGTGCATGATAGGCATTTAAAGTAAAGCACAATTGAATCATGTGTATGACCATTGTAAGAATCATAATGCAAACTTTTAAAGAAGTGCAAGGCTTAAGAAATCATAATTATACGTGGGATATCAACTATAATAGACAATAAGACCATGTGAGCTATAACATGGAATCCCGATGTTGCCCTACATCAGGGACATGGGGGACTACTTTCCAAGGTAGGCTTTTGAATGAGTCAAAATATAGGGTATATGTTTACCTACTAGCAAGTCAATTTAAGACAAAATCCTATTGTGGCACATAATTATGGGATTAGAGATTGCTACTAAAGACCCCTTATGTCGAGCTTCCACCGCAAAGTCCACTCGGTGCTCAGAATACTTATCTTTAAATGTAAAGCATAAAATGTGGAAAGGCAACAAATACTCACCAATTTGTTTCATAACGACTTGATCATAGGATAGCTTATTTCATAGTGATTCATGTAATGTGAGTATTGTGCTTTCATTATTACAAGTGCATACATAGGTGAGAGAATCTCACAATTATTTAAAAATATTTGAGGAGTATCATAAAAGCTTACTTCATTTTTATTTTATTATTTTTATAAAGTTTGCATGAGAATCTTACCAATTCATGATCCTAGTTTGTAGTGAAGACTAGGGTAAAAGTATGGATTCACAAGTAATCAACTTAAAATCATGTAATTTGAATGAAATCATGCATAATCATGAAAAGTAATGTTAATTGAAATCATGATTGGAAGAACCATTAATGAATTTCATGAACCTTAGATGTCATGTAAGAGAAATCGAATGAGAACCCTTGGTTAAAAGTCAATTCATGCATAATTCAATTCAAAATCATGGAATAAAGCATAATATATAAGACCCAATGCTAATTACTTAAAATCCCTAATTCATGCATCTAAATTTCTTTGAAAAAGATTAAAATTCTTTAGGTTTCATACATAAAAGAAATCCACGAATAAATGTCCACATACCTTGGATGAATTCTAGCCTTAAAATTGAAGAAGAATACCATGAAGCTCGAAGATCCTAATTCAACTGGGGTGGATCCTTGGAAAAGAAGAAGACTTGAGAACATTTGGGAATTGAGAGGATGAATTGGGAATGAGGTCTTTCTTAGGCTAAAAATGGTTAGAGGTAGTTTATAGATTAAAAATGATGTTGGTTAAGGGTGAGGAGAGTAAAAAATGTCCAAAATACTCCTCATTAAAAACTGCTGAAGGAGTCTATGACCATAATCGATGGGTTGTAGTTCATTATACGGTTCCTTGAACCCCTCCCATGGTTTCTATATTCACCTTTGGGGTTTTTGAGATTTTGTACAAGTTGGCTTTTATGGGATATAAAACATTCTATGGATCGTCTTATAGGTCCATTGAAAAAATACTGCAGCTATGTGTTTTCATTCAATTTTCATGAACTTTTTATACGACTAATAATTCTTTTTATGAGCATAGAAACCTCTAATAGAACAAACTCTAAACTACAATATTTAAGTTTGGGGGGGGGGGTGTTTTGTGGCCCCCTTTCTATGACTCATACATAGTTCCACTGGTCATCTTATTGACTTGTAGAAAAAGTGCTGAGGCTAGTACATTTTCACAATTTACGGACCACTTCTACGACCTCTTTCCATAGGCCATAGTTTCTTTACGATCCATAAACCTTGTTCAATGAATTACCAATTTTTGGTTGCAGAAGCAATTAAACAACATAATTGAATTAGAAATAGAGTCAAGGCTCATGGCATAAATACATAATGTGTCCAATAACATCTCTAAATATAGAACTTAGCGGGGGGCCAAGACATACAACTGGGCTCACCCTCATAGTCAATAAGAAACATACATCAAGAAAAGAGAGTCTTAATACATAGCATAAAAGTATAGTCATTGTCCCCAGAATGAAGGACCCACTAACTAGCTTGAGATAGATCGTACTAGCCACGTGGAGGAGGATGATCAAGTGGAAGTCCAGTTCCTACATGGTGACATCATATAGGCTTACAGTATGCGTTAGTACATTTGAATGTACTAAGTATGTATGATGCAACACAACAAGTGATAAGCATCATAAACAAAATGCATAACATAGGCAATGAATAAGCATATAACAATATGACATGTATGAATGATGCTTGAGATAAAATCATGCTTATATAAAACATAATACATGTATAAGGAGAGACCATTATTAGTGAATATCCAAGGCCTACCACCTCCTTTGAGAGGTGAATGAGGTACAAACCCCTCAATATGGTTGATGAGGTACAAACCCCTCGACATGGTTATCAAGGTACAAACCCCTTGACATAGTTATCAAGGTTCAAACCCCTCGACATGGTTGCATGGGCCTACCACCTCCCGAGCAAGGCGATCGAGGTACAAACCCCTCAACATGGTTACCTGGGACTACAACCTCCCGAGTGAGGCTTGGTCAATTCCCAATAGTATAGAGATAATATAAAATACATATATTCCTTTCGTCATTATATAGACATTCAACTCATAAGACATACTTGGACCTTCAATTCCTCAAGAAATCATAACCGGACATTTTATCAAACACTTGGCGGGTGTGTAGTGCTAGAATAAAATCATGCAATTCAAGAGTGAAATCATGCTAGAAATTTCAGTTTAAAACCATCAATAGATACTTGGTAACACCCTCAAGCAATATACTTCAAAACCCTTCATCAAATCTCACAATAGATTTTAGATTCATAGCTCAAAATATGCTAAAACAATCACAATTTCATGAAACCCCAATATAGTGTGCAGTGAAATTCATAATAAGTAAGACCCATGAGTAAATTAACTTTAATTCATGCAATTTAGGTAAAAAGAAAGCTTGGTCACCATGGGTGAAAGGACCTATTGGTTGAGACCTGCATATCTTAGCTTTGGAGAATTTTTGATGAAGATTTTAATGGAGACTTGAATCTTGAGTGAAATCTGTAAGATCCGGAAGAGATTTGGACACTTGAATTTTGAGGTGAAATATTGTCTAAGTGTTTGAGTGAGTATTAGGGAATGTCTTGAATGATATGAAGGTGAAATATGGCTAAGTATAGGTGTTCTTACGCATGGGAGGACTTAGGCCCAAGACCCAGAAGTCTTGGATCGAGATAGGAAACTGGTAGCCAAAATACACTATGGCACGCCCTTGGCGCGTCACGCCAGGGGCGCGGATTGCTCATCGAGAATCATATTTTGCAATTTCTAAATTTTGATATGGTTGCTTTAAAATTGGTGTTAGACTTATTACCCACTCAATTTTGCCCCCCGATCACGAATATGAAGTTGGATTTTTGCAATAATGGATGAATTTTTAGATATATGGAAATTACGATTCCGGGCACTTTCGAGGCACATTTTCGGGCACCTTTTGGGATTGTTTCAATATCTCCCCCTTGGAAACATTTATCCCTGAATGTTAAAGAAAGGTATATGAGAGACATAAACATGGCAATTTCAGCCCACATAAGGATGCAACAATGCACTTAAGCATCATCTCAAAATCTCAATATAAGTGTAAAATCATCATGAAGCTATCAATTTAAATATGAATGTATGCAAATGTCATGGGCTACAGCTTAGACTTGAAATCACATAGGAGACTTAGCTCAATACCTTAGGCTTGAAAGGTGTGGAAAAGATAAGGATGTCGTTTTTGCATGTCCGCTTCGGCCTCCTAAGTAGCATTTTCAACTTGTTGATTCCTCCAAAGGACCTTAACGGAAGTCACATCCTGTTCCTCAACCTCTTCACTTGTATATACAAAATATGAATCGGAACCTCTTCATAAGTCAATTTGTCTTCAACAACACCCACAACATCAAGAGGCATAATAGCATTAGGGTCACTTACACATTTCCTCAACATGGATACATGAAACATCAGATGAACCAAATCCATTTCACTAGGCAACTCTAACTCATTAGCTACCTTGCCAATCCTCCTCGTTACCCTATAAGGACCCACATATCTTGGGCTTAACTTACCCTTCTTACCAAAATGAACTACACCTTTCATGGGTGAAACCTTCAAATAGACCCAATCACCAACTTTAAATTCAAGGTCTCTCCTCCTTATATTGGCATAGGATTTTTGATGACTTTGGGCTATTTTTAACCTTTCTCTAATCATCCTTACCTTCTCAAGAGACTCCATAACTAGATCTGGACCCATCAAAGCCACCTCTCCTACCTCAAACAACCCAACTGGTGATCTACAATGCCTACCATAAAGGGCCTCAAAAGGAGCCATACCAATACTAGAATGATAGCTATTGTTATATGCAAACTCAATCCATGAAAGATGATCATCCCAACTACCCCTCAACTCCAATACACAAGCCCTAAGCATATCCTCAAGAATTTGGATAGTTCTTTCGGCTTGGCCATCTGTTTGAGGGTGAAAGGTTGTACGAAGCTTAACTTTTGTACCAAGACCCCTTTGAAAGGATCTCCAAAAATGTGAAGTAAATTGAGCACCACGATAAGATATATTAGACAAAGGAACCCGATGCAACCTCACCAAGTCATAAATGTACAACCTAGCATAATCTTCAGCCCCATATATAGTCTTAACCAGTAGAAAATGAGCCGATTTCATCATCCTATCAACCACAACCCAAATGGAATCAAAACTCTTTCTAGTCTTGGGCAACCCAACCATAAAATCCATATTAATTTTTTCCTACTTCGATATAGGAATCTCAATGTCTTAGGCTAGGCCATCCGACCTTCGGTGTTCAGCTTTAAGTTGTTGGTAACTAAGACAACCGGAAACAAATTTGGCAATGTCCCTCTTCATACCTCCCCACCAATACACCTCTCTCAAATCTCTATATATCTTCTTAAACCGGGGTGAATAGAATAGGAAAAACCATGAGCCTCATCAAGAATCTTTTCTCTCAAGACATCAACACAAGGCACACATAACCTACCTTGGTACCTAAGGGCACCATCTCCCCCTAGAGAGAAAACTTCCACCTTACCATCTTTTACCAATATCTTCAATTCTAACAAAGCGGGATCAAGATCTTACGTAGCTTTCACCTCTTTAACCAATGAAGAATTAAAGCTATTAACTACCACAACACCCCATTATCCACTTCTCCCAACCTAACCTGAATCTAGCCAACCAATGGACCTCCCTAGCCACCCTGTTGCCACCATTACCAACATGAAGTAGGCTACCTATAGACACCCTACTCAAAGCATCCGCCACCACATTAGCTTTACCGGGATGATAATCCACACTCATGTCATAATCCTTAAGAAGTTCTAACCTTCTTTGTCTCAAGTTGAGATCTTTTTGAGTGAAGACATATTGGAGACTCTTATGATCGGTGAACACATCAACATGCACCCTATACAAATAATGATGCCAAATCTTTAATGCAAATACCGCAGCGGCTAGTTCAACATCATGAGAAGGATAATTCTTTTCATGAACTTTGAGTTGTCTAGAAGCATAGACTATAACCTTACCATTTTGTATTAGCACATAACACAAACTAACTCTAGAAGCATCACAATACACAACAAACCCCTCTAGCCCTTCCGGTAGTGACAAAATAGGAGCGAACACAAGCTTATCCTTCAATATATAGAAACTCTTTTCATACTCATCAATCCACACAAATTTGACTTTCTTTTGAGTCAACTTGGTCATAGGAGAAGCAATAGAAGAAAATCCATTCACAAGCCTCCGGTAGTAGCCCGCTAAGCCCAATAAGCTCCTAATATCCGATGGGGTCAATGGACTAGGCCAATTTCTAATCACTTTCATCGTTTTAGGATCCACCTTAATACCATCCCCCGACGCTACATGACCTTGAAAGGTAACCTCCTTCAACCAAAATTAATGCTTCTCATACTCAGCGTATAACTACTCTTCCCTCAATCTTTGAAGCACTACCCTCAAATGACTCATATGCTCCTTCTTACTATGTGAATAGATCAAAATATCATCAATGAAGACCACAAAAATAAATCAAGGTAGGATTTAAAGACACTATTCATAAAATCCATGAAGATGGCCGGTGCATTGGTCAACCCAAAAGATATCACAACAAACTCATAATTCCCATACCTAGTCCAGAAGGTCGTGTTGGGAATGTCACAGTCCCTCACCTTCACTTGATGATACCCAGACCGAAGATCAATCTTAGAGAAATGAGCCCTTGCAATTGGTCAAACAAATCATCAATTCTTGGAAGAGGATACATATTCTTTATAGTAACCCTATTAAGTTGCTGGTAGTCAATACACATTCTAAGGAACCCATCTTTCTTCTTTATAAACAACACAAGTTCACCCCGAGGTGATTGGCTATGCCAAATGAAACCCTTCTCTAAAAAATCCCTCAATTGTTCCTTCAATTCCTTTAACTCCGCCAGGGACATACAGTAAGGGGAATAGAAATGTGTTGGTATCGGGAAGGAGATCTATACCAAAATCTATCTCCCTTTCGGGAGAGACACTGGGAAGGTCATTTGGAAAGTCATCAAGGAACTCATTTACAATTGAAATTGACTATATAGAAAGGACTTTGGACTCCACATCCCTAACCCTCACAAGATGATAGAGACACCCCTTAGAGATCAACTTATGTGCTTTAATGCAATAGATGAACCTATCCTTGACCACCACATCATGACTCCCCCACTCAAGGACGGGCCCATTTGGGAATTGGAATTTGACCGTATGGGTTCTAAAATCAATAGAGGCATAATATGCATACAACACCCATCCCAACAATGACATCAAATCCACCATTTCCAACTCAATATGATCACAAGACAATATCTTACGCAAACGGGACAATTTCTATGAACCTTTCTAGCAACAATAAATGCACCAATAGGAGTAGACACCTCATAAGACTCACACAACAATGCGGGTTCAACAAGAAACTTTTTGGCAACAAAAGCGGTAATGAAAGAATTTGGCACTCGGATCAATCAATGCATACACATCAAAATCAAAGACTTTTAACATATCGGTGACGACATCGGGAACCTCTCAACCCCTTGCCTCCCTTGGAGTGCATAGAACCGATTATGCCTTGGGGCACCATCTTGTCAACCACCTCTCCCCAAAGGAACCGTATTAGCACCTTGTGGACGAACCTCCTTACCTTTATTGCAATTTCGAGGGAAATCCATCACTTTATGCCCAACTTCCCCACAACCATATCAAGCATTAGTATCTCGCAAGTATAGGCCACTATGACCCCTACCTTATTTTTGACACCCACCATTAGGAACCACACCCCCAACACCTTGGGCCTTTGGAAAGTCATCAGCAACCCTCTTATCAAATGCATGAGAAAACCTTTGGCCTTGATGAAACCGGCTACCCTTTCAACTATGGAACTTTCCCTCAAAATGGACCCTCTTGGCCTCATGACCCCTTCATTTCCTCAACCTCTCCTCCTCCTAAATTTGTTTGGCATAAATCATCAAACGAGACAAATCCATGTCACTAATCAACATAGCGGACCGACATTCCTCACTCACCAAATCAGACACATCTATTACGAACTTGTTCATTCTAGACCTTGGGTTGGCAACCAAGTGGGGATCATATTTAGAGAGTTGGTTGAACTTGAGGGAATACTCCCTCACGCTCAATGATCCTTATTTCAAATTCATAAACTCCATCATCTTGGCCTCCCTAATCTCAAGAGGGAAGAACCTATTAAGAAATTCCGCTTTGAACTCCTCCTATAGTACCACATTATTATTTCCCTTCTCCTCCTTCCATTGAGTATACCATATTTGTGCCACCCCTTTGAGTTGGTAAGCCGCCAACTCCATCTTCTCTTCCGATCTAATACCCATAATAGCCAAAACCTTGTAGACCTCATTAATGAACTCTTGAGGGTCCTCATCCACATTTGACCAAAAGAATTACGGGGGATTCATCCTCATAAAGTCTCTTACGCTAGCCCCCGGGTAAAAGCACGAGGGACTTGGGCCTGTTGAGTGACTTGGTTGGCCATAGCTTGGGCAAGCAAAGTTAGAGCATCCCAAAACTCACCATGAGCCGATTGTTTCTCGGGAGTGCGAGCTCTTCTTCTTCTAATGCTAGGCATGATCTAGAATAGAAAAGAACAATCGTCAGGGGGGGAGGGAAAACCTTATCTATGTTCTATAGCACTACATAGATCAAGAAGAAGAGAAATATTTCCCAAAACGTTTCATAGCCCCTTGCTCATAATTGTGGTGCACAACACAACATGAATAAAACTCTAATCCACGCGGTGTGTTAGATGATGAGGACCTAACAACCTAGTGCTCTAATACCTAGTTTGTCACGACCAAAGCCCAGGGCCTAGACATGACACCGCAAATTGGGAACCCAAAACGACCCCAAATAAGCCTCTTAACATATGATTACACATCATTGGTCGTGAATATAATTAAACAACAAAATTGAACTAGAAATAGGGGCAAAGGGACTAAAGGAAAGCTTTCAGAACATAAACATCAAACAAGAGAGTCAAGGCTCATGGCATAAATACATAACGTGTCCACTAACACCTCTAAACATAAAACTTAATGGGGGCCAATACACACAACCGGGCTCACCCTCATAGTTAATAAAAAACATACATCAAGAAAAGAGAGTCTTAATGCATAGTATAAGAGTATATTCATTGTCCTCGGAATGGAGAACTCACCAACTAGCTTGAGATAGATAGTACTAGCAACGTGGAGGAGGATGCTCAAGTGGGACTCTGGTTCCTACATGGTGACATCATGTAGGCATAGAGTATGCGTTAGTACATTTGAATGTTCTCAGTATGTAGGATATAATGCAACAAGTGATAAGCACCATAAACAAAATGCATAACATAGGTAATAAATAAGCATATAGCAATATCGTATGTACGAATGATACTTGGGATAAAATCATGCTTATATAGAACATAATACATGTGTAAGGAGAGACCATTAATAGTGAATATCCAAGGCCTACCACCTCCTTGGAGAGGCGAATGAGGTACAAACCCCTCAATATGTCTAATGAGGTACAAACCCCTCAACATGGTTATCAAGGTACAAACCGCTCGACATGGTTATCAAGGTACAAACCGCTCGACATGGTTATCAAGGTACAAACCCCTCGACATGGTTGCATAGGCCTACCACCTCCCCTGCGATGCGATCAAGGTACGAACTCCTAAATATGGTTGCATGGGCCTACCACCTCTCAAGCAAGGCAATTGAGGTACAAACCCCTCAACATCGTTACCTGGGCCTACAACCTCCCGAGTGAGGTTTGGTCAATTCCCAATACTATAGAGATAATATCAAATACATACATTCCTTTCATTATCATATAATCATTCCACTCATAAGACATGCATTTTACTTTTAATTCCTCAAGAAATCATAACCAGGCATTTTATCAAACACTTGGCGAGTTTGTAGTACTAGTGTTAAGCCATGCAATTCAAGAGTGGAATCATTCTAGAAAGTTCAGTGGAAAACCATCAATAGATACTTGGTAACACCCTCACGCAATATACATCAAAACTCTTCATCAAACCTCACAATAAATCTTAGATTTATAGCTCAAAATATGCTAAAACAATGATAATTTCATGAAAACCCAACATAGTGTGCAGTGAAATTCATAATAAGTAAGACCCATGAGTAAATCAACTTTAAATTATGCAATTTAGGTAAAAAGGAAGCTTGGGCACTATGGGTGAAAGAACCCATCAGTTGAAACCCACATACCTTACCTTTGGAGAAGTCTTGATGAAGATTTTAATGGAGACTTGAAGTTTGAGTGAAATCCTTAAAATCTGGAAGAGATTTGGACACTTGAATTTTGAGGTGAAATATTGTCTAAGTGTTTGAGTGGGTATTGGGAAATGTTTTGAATGATATAAAGGTGAAATATCGATAAGTATAAGTATTCTTACGTATGGGAGGACTTAGGCCTAAGACCCAAAAGTCTTGGACCGAGATAGAAAATTGGTAGCCAAAATACACTATAGCACGCCCTTGGCGCATCGCGCCAGGGGCGCGGATAGCTCATTGGAAATCACATTTTACAAATTTTAAATTTTATTACGATTGCCCTAATATCGAGGTTAGACCCATTTCCCGCTCCATTTTCCCCCTTGATCACGAAAATAAAGTTGAATTTATGAAATAATGTATGAATTTGTAGATATATGAAAATTATGATTCCGGGCACTTTCGAGGCATATTTTTGAAAATTTTTTGGGGTCGTTTCACATGGGCTCATTAAATAGTGTACTAGATAGAAGTAGCTCTAATAAGGTCATCGCGACACCTATCAAAAGAATAGTTCTCCAGTCAGGAGCTACTTTACCATATTTTGAATTCAATGTTTTTTGCCCTTTTCTTCTTATTTCGTCTTTTCAACTTTTGTGGTATTATAATATACCTTTGGGAACATTCATTATTGAATGACACACAAGCTAGCGTGAGTCGAGTAGGAGAAACAAGTCACTACCCAAGCCTAGGGATTAGTTGTAACACGAAGAATAAGATACCCTTAGGGACCTCATCCAAGCCATCTCAGCATATCAAGCATCCATAGGCATAAATTCATAATTGTTGTAGAAATAATTGGGGTAAGGTCTATTGGACTTCATTTAAGTAAAAATGAGGCATCTCAAAACATATATTAACATCCATAATGTACCATCTAGAACATGAGTCAACAGGAATCGATTGACGGTCAGTTTGCCTCAAATTGAAAAGAATCCAAATATAAATATAGAAAGTAAAAGCCTTCAGTTTGAAAACAAAGAATATCGATCATGTTCGAAAATATTGATGTCGCCCAAGCTATACCTCCTTTTTGAAGATTAAAGCGGCCACCATCAAGTTATATAACCTAACCAAGGTCAGGATTTACAGGGAAAATGGTAGACTTAGAGTAATTTCAAGCAATCCGAGTTAATTAACCTACTTATCTGCTCGATAAGGGAGGGTCTGTAAAATTGTAGAAAGAAATCCTACACTAAAGTGTGGAACAAGTTATAAGAGTAACTAGAGTATTATGGTTTCCCAGATTCCCTAACTTAGTATTACTTGATAATTGCATTCTTTTCTAATGTGTTACATGCAGAACAATAAGTTAAGTTTACCAAACCTTTTCATATAGGGGATAGGTAAATTTCACTATGTGATTTGATCCATCCCCACAGTCTGACTTTAGTAACCCTTACCTAATTATCCAATACAACCTCCCCGTTGATCTAGTTTGGTTGATTAAACGAGAAAATATCAATTGAGTCCTGTTAATTAATCTCTTTTCCTATTCAACACTACCTTGATCCAGTCACCAACACTAGGCGAGTTCTAACGTTGGCCATCATTCAAAAGAAATTAAAATGAAAAGAATTAATTACTACATGCATGCACACTTTGCAAGAATTACGAATTATCTGATTTTATCTTGTTAGTTCTTCATAGCTCTCAGAAACCTTATTGTGAATTTAGCTACTTATTACCAT
Organism: Solanum ossicruentum; assembly: GCA_025774065.1. Lineage (NCBI taxonomy): Eukaryota > Viridiplantae > Streptophyta > Magnoliopsida > Solanales > Solanaceae > Solanum > Solanum ossicruentum. Next base: position 10,616,942 of record JAOTQR010000086.1, read on the forward strand.
TGTAGATGTAAGAATCATGATATAGAATAGCATAACTAAGCACTTACAAGAATAAAATTAAGAACAAGAAGTCCATACTCTTCAATGGAAATCACAAAGTATGAATTAAAATCACCAAATATTATTTCAAGTGTTTTTCCCAATGTTCCACGCATGCTGTCCTTGTTGTCTATTGTCGTCTCTTGTATGAAACCTAAAAAATCTATTTATAGTGTTTAAAATACAAATACAAATCCAAAATAAAATAGGAGAACTGAATTCGGCAGATGATACAAGCATGTCTATGGGCTGTATTAAGTTTTACGACCCATAATCTGGGCTTTGTGGACTTTATCTTCAATTCTGGGTTCAGCTTCTATGAGACCTTTCTACAGGTCATATTCAGAGTTACGACCCGTATAGGATTTTTTTGATGACTTTCAGCAATTTCTCACTTTCTGATCCTCAGGGTACAAAACCTTATCTACGACTCGTACTTCATTCTACGGCTCATTTGATAGTTCGTAGATTCAACTTCAGAATATTACCCCTTCACTAGATTTTGCTACGAAATCAACTTCGTGGCTCGTGGAAACTTCCATGGTCTGTAAAGCGTGTCATAGAACAACAAAAACTTCTACATCTGCACACTTAGCGCAAAATCCTGCCAAATCCTGTAATCTTGAAAAACAAACATAAAGCCACATCAAACCTACTAACATCGCTTTGAGAACACACAGAATTCCAAGTTTTAAGTATCAAAAATGTTGTGTTTGACAGCACATTAATACTCTCAACTTAAAATTGTTGCGTGTCCTCAAGTAACAGACTCAATCTACATAAGCAGTACAATAACACACAGACCTCAATCTAATGCCACACATCATCTCAAACTCAAGCACAAATACGCACACCACTCATAAATCATATTAGATAGATATCAAACAAACCAATGCTGATCAATACATGTGATAATACTACGACACGCAAGGTAACCATAAATAAGCCACAATCACTGAATTAGTCTAGAATTAACAGTGCAATACAAGTGCCCTCACTGAAAGAAGTCTCATATCCCACTTATGATGATATTTTCAAATTCAATGCTTGGGACTAAATAAAATCTCTCACTCTCATGAAAGATATTCAAACACGATGCTTAATACCATATGCTTGCCCCTATACTCACGATTATGACCTTCAACTACTTGGACTAGATTCATTATAGGACTTTCTTGGATTTTAACGTAGGCTCAGAGGGCTTTGGTATGATGTTTTGGTAACATAGTGACAAAAAGAACCTCCTTAATACTACGATATTCTGCACTTTTGCCATACCAACACTGTTATTTTTCAATTCATTCTCCATTTCTCCTATTTCATGCTTTTCTGGGTTCCTTACTCTCATTTTCAGTTCTTTGCCTTTTATTTTCACATCATTTTTAGCTCATTTTTCATGCCCTGAGAGGGGACCCAAGATGTCGACGGCACCTAGAGACTATTGCTAGTCCCAAGTGAACCACTTGGCCTCATCACCTTATTTCAATCAGTAAACTCTAATAATCAGCAAAAGATAAATAGAAGTAAATGGGCACGTCTCATCATCTAGTCTCAAATAATAATATAATAAAAGACTAGTGGAAAGAAACTAGCTCATAAGTCTCAACATCAACATCCGACTCTAGTCTATGAAGCCTCTATCACTATCTAGTGGTGTGAGTGACAACCCATGGATACCTCAATCAAAATAAAGCTAATAAGTGTCTAACTCTAAGGCAAGATGAAATAAATATAATGAATCCTCCGAAGTAAGGGAGGCTCACCAATCAGCTGAATGTCTCAAATCCTCAATGATGCGCTTGTTGACAATCTCTAAACCTTGTATCTACATCATGAAATGATGCAGTCCCAGAGGGGGATGTCAGTACGTGGAATGTACTAGTATGTAAAATAGCTGAATGAAATTGAAATAGGTTGAATAATATAGAAACAACAATTAACATCAAGGATAGTAAAAATCATCATGTTAAAGGTCTATCTAAAGTAAGAATAAAAAGTAGAGAAGCGACCTATCAACCAACAATCGAATCATACTCATTTCAAGTGGACTCATCTCATCTCGACTCAAATTACTCAGTTTGGAAACTTTCTGGAGTTTCTCTTAACCGACAACAACCACTTATGAGCCACGTGTGTACAACAATCACATTGATGTTATCAAAACCGCTCCATACTTGCTAGGTAAGGAACGAATATAATCCACAAGGAATCTAGAAGATCAACTGATCAAGTCCTATTATTTTAGGATAATAAGGTGAGGAACTGTCCGACTCTAACAGACTTAATCCATAGCTTGAGAACTTGTCCGACGCTAATAGACTTAGCCCTCAAGTGAGAACTTGTCCGACTCTAACAAACTTAGCCCTCGAGTGAGAACTTGTCTGACTCTAATGGACTTAGCCCTCAAGTGAGAACTTGTCCAACTCTAACAGACTTAGCCCTCAAGATAGAGACTTTTTCGGCTCTAACGGGCTTAGTCCACTCCTATGCTTGGTGACGTAGTTAATGAGTGCGAGTTGGACTTGATCTTGCTCTTACTCATTTAGGTGCTCGATACTCCGCCCAAGACGCAATGCTCATAAGACTCCTCATCTCAATTCAATTATCTCAAATTTAGCCTCGTAGAGACTCTCAATATCTCATTAACTCAAACTCTACATCCGCTATTGATTTCAAGGACTTTAACCTATCTTAATTAACTCAATTCTCATTTAAGAACTCAAAAGCTCAAATCATCATTTAGAAGAAGTCATTTAGACAAGACTCGAGAACTCAATTATAAGGACTCATAGGATCATCAAGCTCAACTAACTCAACACATACTCACATCAAGATTTCCATCAATATACTCACGTCTAGGCTCAAGACTCCATCCCTAGGTTCATTCATGTATGCTTTCAAAAGTGAATATATATGGTTTATACAATATCTCATGAAAAGTATTCAATTCAAGAAAAAATAAGTTTGTGATGATCATCAACATATGAAAATACATGTAATAGATACAATTTTCAAGAAAATAATCAAGAAAGTATTTCAAGAAACATATATGGGGACTCATGGACTCTCTACTCATCTATGACCATCTATGGGGCAAATGGAAAAATAATTTCATGTTTTTATTTATACTTACATACCTGGAATAAAGCTCTTCAAATCACCCGTCAAGAATTCTCCCATCTCACGTTCTTCTTTCTTCTCTCGCAAGCCCTAACTTTCAAGTATGTGAAGAAAGACTTAGAATGGGATTTTTTTATCCTATTTACTCATAAAACAACCTAAGCGGGTCATGTTTTAAGTATAGGAGGAGTTAGGAGACATCCAGAATGCCCCTCAAAAGATTTAAAATTTTAAACTTTGGTGGAACAAATCGGGATAATAGGTATGCGACGCGAACCTGTGGCACACCTGCAAAATTTTGAAAATTCAATCCCGTCAAAAAATTTAGGAAAAATGTAAGTGTGGGTCCACGATAGGTCCGCATCGCGGCCTTGTCGTGTAAACTCACTGTTTTGGCCAAATTGCGAAAAACTATTTTTTGACTCGATTGCTCTTAAATTGAGCCGAGACCATTTTCTGACTCAATTTTCCATGTTGATCGCAAATTTGGTCTCGAATTTTCCATCGGAGCTTTGGAAGATGCGTTATGCATACGTCTTCATTCTAAGAGTATTTTGGTAATTTTACCTAGTGTTACATCATTGATTAGGCATCAACTCATTTTTCTTGCACCCAGAGCATATGTTTATCTCTTTTTCCATGTATCACTCGCTTCCACCTCATTTTATGTGATTACCCTTACACTTGCTACCCTCAACTTAGGCTGGTCTGAGTCGAGATGCACAATATCTTGCCTATGAACCATGGCTACTTTTGGTAGCCACTCTCAACTTAAGTGTATTTTGGACATTTTACTACTATAGTATTCTCCTAAATCAGCCTCTAAGTCTCTCATGATATTCTATCCAAGCCTAATACTTAACCTTACAATTCTATCTTCCAAAAATATTCTATGCTTTCTACATTAAAGTACAAGCTAAGGATTCATCTAAGGTTCAAAGATCAAGTGATTTCTCTTCAAGTTCTACAATTTAAGCTTAGGTATATGGGATTCATTCATCATTCCTTTCAATTATGGAGCCCAAACCTTCTCATCTAATTTCTATACTTTTATGCATGATCTAAGTAAGGTTCTTATGATTTGATCTTAAATTGCTGGAATTATGATATGGGTTGTATTCAAGTGATTATTTTAAACAAGAATTAAGCACCATTACCGATAGATTTGAACTTACATGACTTGATGAACTTCGATTTCGTGCATGGGTAACTTCAATTATAATTCAAATGATCTTCTATTCATGGATTATGTATATTTCTATCTAATTATCATGTTTTGAACTTGAATTTCATGTACCCATTTTATATTCTCATTTTACATTGCATGATCATGCATGAACAAGGTTTCTAAATGAGAATTTGATTATAAACATGAATCAAACTATAAGTATGAGCATGAATTGAGTATGGATCTTTGAATATGAACTCGAGTTGGTGAACATGAACATGAATTGAGCATATGCACAAGTATGACATGATTTGAGTATGATATTGACCATGACTTTGATATGAACATGAACTTGACATGATTATAAATGTGGTATGCTTCCAAATGTGATTGAGTGTCCACTATTATGCATGAATTAAGGTGTATTGATGAGGATAGATAGAACCTTTCCTTTACACTATCATGTGTATGACTATGATTATGATTATGATTTGATGTTGAGTATGTTGTGAATGTGATAAGAGGATCTACGACCTTAAGGTTGACCTGGAAAAATACTTGGGCTCCCAGAAAGGTGACCTAAGACTAGTATGCTATGAGAAAGGGATCTAAGGCTTAAGGTTGACTTGGGAAAATAACTCAAGATTCTAAAAAAGTGACATATGACTCTAACATGATCATGAAAAGGGGTGACTTAGGGCCATGAGGTGACTAGGACTCTAATATGCTTTATGTATGAGTAACTTAGGGCCATGAGGTGACCTAAGAACCTAACATAATTTATGAATGGGTGACTTAGGACTCAGAGGTTGACTTGAGAGGATGCTTAAGGCTCCTAAGAGGTGACCTAAGACCTAATATGAAATGATATACTCTTATGAATAATGATGATGATGCTATGAGATTATGATAAGTTCAAGGTAATGGCTTCAAGTGAAAGATTGATGTTTCATGATGACTTATGATGGGTTATGTTATGCATGATGATTTTATTCCTTTATTGTTTTGCATGCCCACATACTTAGTACATTCAAATGTACTAACGTATACTTTATGCCTACATTATATCACAATGTAGGTACAGGTGATCCTCTTATCCGTCCTCGTGGCTAGGTCCAGTTTGCTTGATGATCCATATTGGGTGAGTCCTCATGCTTTGGGGACAGTTCCTACTATCTCCATTCGTATGCTACGCTTATGTATTTGAGACTATCTTTCCTTTATGTTGAGGGTGAGCCAGGACCTGTTTTAAACCTCATCTATTGTCGTGAGTTAGAGGATTTGTTGGACCTATGTATTTATCTAGATATTTAGTTTGTACCCTCTTATATTATGTACTTCTATACTTTGAGTTATGCTAGTATTGCTTCTGCTTATGCTATTCTTCTACTGATTGTCTTGAATGCCTATGTTATGCTAAGGTGGCCAGTTTGAGGGTCTTTTGGGGATCTCATCAGCTATGTTATGACTAGGTCCTAGGCTTGAGTTATGACATGAATAAAGAAACAGTTATAAAATATTGGAGGTCACAGTGAAAATATAGAGAAAAAGGCTACAATATGGCTAATTACATTGCAAATCTTGTCAGTAATGTCACGACCCATTCCGGGGGCCGTGACTAGTGCCGATTAGGCGCCCCGACAAACACTAACCCAAAAGACTAACTATTACAGCCAAGGAGTCTACCAAAATTTTGGCAGAGTTTCCTCTGTTTTGTGGACTAACCGCACCTGCAGATAGAAGCCCAGTACATAGCAACATTTACACATATATAAATGTGGGCCGACAAGGTCACCGCTGCGGTAGAACCGTCCAACCGAAGTATCATACACATATCGTCATATCACAGGCCATACTCCATACCCACATGTATCCACAGACCTCTATTCAATCAGACTGAATCATAAGACGGGACAGGGCCTCGTCGTACCCTCGAATATACATAAGTACAAAGTGCAGATAATAGAACACATGAGTATATACCCAAAAGTCTTGCTCTTGAGGCCAAAGGGAACTCAGCAATGGCCGATAGAAATCCTAGGAGGGTGGGTCTCTAACCTGTACGTCGATACCTGCAAGCATGAAACGCAACCCCTGAAGAAAGGGGGTCAGTACGAAATATGTACCAAGTATGTAAAGCAGAAAATACAAAATGTAAATAAGAGACGTAGTCCAAGTAAGAAATATATGAATCAAGCCTGTATGCATCTCTCAAAATCGTTCTTTATTAAAAATATCAAGATAATGCCTATCGGACGGGAACGATGGCGACCTCCAAACTCGCGCCATACCACAGCCTAACACCAAAAGTTTCAAATTCCTGAAATCCCCAACACAAGTCCCAACCACAGCATAGGTGAGCTACAGGCATTACGTATCGCCGTCCCTGTACTCACCTGTCATGTAAAGGTCATCATGCTCGATAGCGAGCTACAGGCGTTACGTATCGTCGTCCCTGTAGTCATGTATCGGAATATGTAAAGTACAAGCATTACGTATCGCCGTCCATGCACACACACAACATGATGCCAACATATCCCAAGCCCAGCTCCTTATGTCTCCAACTAAGCAAAGCCGGCCCATGGGCAACCGACCTGCCGTATCCAGCCTACTTCGGAACATATATAGATATATACGTATAATTATACATGCACACGATGAAAACCGGCCCGGGAACTGGTGAACGAGACCAAAATGGCACGAATAGAGTCGTGAGTATCATATGCATGAAAACTAGTTCCAAAACTTATAACATATAAAATAATCATTTTTGAAATCAAGAAAATATTCTTTTATGAAAACTTTTTCAAAGTTGCTCAAGTTAACAAATTTAAACCAAGTAGTTATCCCAATTTTAAATATAAAGGTTTTCTCCGAGAAATGTATTTAATTCTCATTATGTGCACTACCAATAATGATTTCGAGCACATTAGCAATTTCGGATCTATTCTAGTTTATGGTTTTTCCAACTATCTAACTTTCGGGCTAACTAGTACCATTTATGGACTTCAAGGACTTTAGGACTCAAACATAGGTCATTTTAGCATAGAAGCAACTAAGATGGCCATAGTTTATATATATTGACCCGAATTAGGAAGGAAAAGGAAAGTCCCAATTGTATACAAAAGTTATCAACCTTACTAACTCATGCCAATGGTATAGGAAAGCTCTACATACAATATCATGCCAACAAGGTAAGGAACTTCACATACCTCAACTCTTTCCTCCAATTAATTCTTGCTCTCACCAACCCGACTC
>JAOTQR010000086.1:10624626-10639450 GCA_025774065.1 Solanum ossicruentum
TTAGGTTATTTGGTGATTCTGAGTTAGGGAATCATTGGGAACACAATACCCTAGTTTCTTTCCATATTGGTTAAACTTTTGTGTTAGTTTGGATTACTTTTTTACTTGGTTCAACCCTAACTTTGGTTAGGTTCTATTCCTTGGCAACAACCGCTTTATCCTCAAAAAGGAGGTGTAACTTAGGGGACATCAACTGATGAATGTCAAAAGATTTTTCAAACATTGAAAGACAAGTTTACATCCGCTCCTATTTTGGCTCTACCGAAAAGGTTAGAAGGGTTTGTAGTTTATTGTGATGCTTCATGGGTTGGTTTGGGGGGGAGGGTGTTGATGCAAAGTGGCAAAGTCATATCATATGTTTCTCGACAACTAAAGGTGCATGAGCATAATTATCCACCCCATGATCTAGAGTTATCAGTCATGGTGTTTTCTTTGAAAATATGGGGTCATTATTTGTATAGGGTTCATGTAGATATATTCACTGACCACAAAAGTCTCCAATACGTGTTCACTCAAAGGGATCATAATTTGAGGCAATGAAGGTGGTTAGAACTCAAAGATTACGACATGAGTGTGCACAATTATCTCGGCAAAACTAATGCCATGGCCAATGCTCTAAGTGGGGTGTCCACGGGAAGTGTAGCTCACATTGATGATGGCAATAGAGAATTGGCAAGAGAAGTTCACCAGTTAGCTAGGTTGGGGGTTAGGTTAAATGAAGTTGGAAATGGAGGTGCGGTGATCATTGATGGTTCCAGATCTTCTTTAATTGAAGTGGTCAAGTCCAAACAAGATGTTTACCCCGCCTTTCTAGAATTAAAAGCTTCAGTGAAGGATGGTAAAGTGGAGGTTTTTCCTAAGGGGGAGATGGTGTCCTTAGATGTCATGCCCCAAAAAGAGGGGAGGCACGAGTAGCACTCGATATTGTTATTGACTGAGTAAGCCATTAAACATGCTAATCAACTAAACTAGGGGCGAAAAGAAAATCGGGCAGCATAACGTTGAAAAACTAAGCTTGGAACATTAAGGTCATGATTTGGTCAATAGCAAATCAAGTACATCAAGATAGGTAAACCAAAATTATAAAGTACTAGGGCTTGTGTTTTGGAGTTCAAGGGTAGTTGGGATGATCATCTTCCACTCATTAAGTTTGCTTACAACAATAGCTATCACTCTAGCATTGGAATAGTTCTCATTGAAGCTCTATATGATAGGAAATATATGTTCCCGATTGGGTGGTTTAATGTGGGGGACAATGCCTTATTAGGATAGGATTTTTTCATGGAGACTTTGGAAAAAGTGAGGTTGATAAGGGAGAGAATGAAGACAGCTCAAAGTAGGCAAAAGTCATACTCTGATGCGAGAAGGAGAGATCTTGGGTTTGATGTTGATGATTGCGTCAATTTGAAGGTCTCATCAATGAAGGGTGTGGTTTGGTTTGGCAAAAAGGGAAAGTTGAGCCCAAGGTTTGTATGGCCTTATAGAATTGTGAGGAGAATTTATAAGGTTGCCTATGAATTAGAGTTGCCTACAGAGATGAGTATGGTTCATCTGGTCTTCCATGTGTCTATGTTGAGGAAGTATGTAGGTGACCCAAGTTCTATAGTGCCTTTGAATGTTGTGGGTGTTGTAGAAGATAACTTGACATATGAGGAAGTTTCGATGGAAATATTAGATAGGCAAATGAAGAGGTTGAGAAACAAAGATATGACGTCCGTCAAAGTCCTTTGGAGGAATCAACAAGTCGAAAGTGCCGCTTGGGAAGCCAAAGCCGATATGAAGAAGCATTATCCCTATCTCTTCAATTTTGATCAAGCTTGAGGTAATACAATTTTCCTATTTTGGGATCTCCTTTCCTTGCATAGCATTCTCATGACACTTATACATGTTTATATGATTTTGAGGTTGCATTGTAAGTGTTATTTAAACATAGTTTAAAGATTTTAAATGATGCAAGTGTTGCATTTTGTGTATAGTGCATTTGGCATATAGTACATAAACCCATTCCTTAGAGTTTGCCTTAGCAGATTCGGGGAAGAATGTTCCTAAATGGGAGATATTGTAAGACCCCGCCTATGAAGAGTATGAAAGATGCAATAAAATAAGCTTGGGAAAATGTGAATTGTCAGCTTCTATGAAAGATTTTACGAGTCTTAAGTTGAAGTACGGCCTGTATGTTGGTTCGTAGAACCTAGGCAGACTTGGTGAAATTTGGGATCTTTCAGGTAAACAATCTGTGACTTATCAGACAACCCATAAAATCTTCTAGGAATAGTATATTGCATTTTGGAATGTGAATCAGAAAAGGGTCTCTGAAAGTCTAAAAATCCATCAGATGAAACCCCTATCTATGGCCCGTAGAATGTTCTACGGCTAGTAAATAGGGTCTCGTAGACCTATCCGTTAGATTATTAAAAAGGTTAATTTTGACCTTTCCTATTTTTCTAGGTCCAACATATGTTGTGTAAGGTTTTAAATGACCCCTTTCCAGCCTTATACACCCTTCACACCCTCACTTCAATTCATTTTCTCAAGAACCCTAAGTCTCAAAACTCTCTCAACTCTCTTTAAGGCATACAAGTATGAGAGAAAGCTAGGGTTTTATATTTTCCATCTCTAAATCAGATTTCCTTCACCAAAATCACACCAAGGTATGTGGGTTTGAATGTGGGAACCTTCCTTTCCGTAAGTCCAGACATTTTTCTTCTCCAACTACATGAAATTTATGGATCTTTATGTGTATTTTTTGAACTCTTGCATATGATGTTATTATTATACATTGTACACATGATTTTTATTTGAATTCTTCAAGTAATGATTTTATTATGCTTAAATACCATTGGGGTTTGACATTGTGATGGATTTTATGATATTAAAGTTATGTACTCTATATGTTATGAAAGCTATGAAAGAACTTGTGGGTTTATTTGGATCTCATGATACCCAAATAAGGGTTTTATTATAATGATGGTGGATTGATTTGAATAACTTTAAAGTGAATTGATTTTACTCCTATCTTGTCTTATAATCTTGAATTGCATGAACTTAAGCATATGTACTTATACCCACCATGTTTGACTAAATTTACATTACAAGGATTCTTATGTTGATGAAAGATTATTGGATGAATTATAAGACTAGCATGTTATGATACATTATGGGCTCCCAAGCATATATTAACTCATGAAAAGTTCCTATAATTTATAAGTAGAATGTTGAGCCCTTATACTATATCCTACCCTCTTTTGAGTGAATAATGTCTACATGAAGGGGTCAAGCATGATAACTATTTTACCCTCATGTACAAACTAAAACTCACTAGAAGGGGTCAATCATATTACAAACTCCACCCTTATGTGTAATGCCATGCCTACTAGAAAGGGTCAAGCTTATGAAATGTTTTTACCCTCTAGTACAAGGTATACGCCCATGTGTAGGGGTCAAGTATGTGAATAAGCTACTCTTTCCATGTTATCATGTTTTTACAAGTCATTCAAGTTATGATTAAATTTACGATTATTTCAAGTATTTCGTGGTACAAGATTTAGCACCGAAAGGGCTTAAGGTGGGTTTGACCCAAGGGGTCCTTATATAAAGTCTTGGTCTCTTAACTTTGTGCCACCATAGGTTTATATTATTTCCCTAAATGAGATTTTACTATTGGATCCAACTAGGATAAGTTACCCACTTTGTGGGGTCAAGCCTGGTTTACCTTGGCAAGTAGACCACTCCTTTATTCAGTGTGGAGTAAACATCAGGACTCCAAGTAGCAGATCTCTTAGTTTTACATGTTTGTTCAGGTCTCCTCCCACATATGTAAGTTATATTATTCAAGTTTGACTATTTCCATGCATGTTTTAAATTAATCATAGATCATCCATATCATAAAGAGCTTATGTCTAATGATTACGATTATGCATCTTGACTATTATGGCTTATGTCTTTTGTTGCATTACACCCCACATAATTAGTGCATTCTAAGTACTAACGTATACTTCCTTTAACTACATGATCTAACCATGTAGGGACCAGAGCTCCTATTCATCCTCCCTCTCCACATGGCTAGACGGATCCTTTGGAGACTACTATTGGTGGGTCCTCCACTTTGGGGATAATATCTACCTTACTTCCATGCTTTGTTAAGACATGTCTATTTTGGATTTTTATCTTTTGAGGGTGAGTCCGGGGAGATGTCTTGGCCCCCATTCCACTTGTACTAAAGATGTTTTTTAGATATGGATATTTATGTATTAAGTTTGACTCATACTATGTTTATGTGGTTATGAAAGACTTCACTTATCCTCCCTTTTCCCTTCTATGCTTGTTGTATGTTGATTGGTGAGATGGAAGTCCTAATTCCCTAAAGTATCCCTTAGCGTGAGTCCAAAGTCCTGCTTCCCTTTAGAATTATTTTATACTTACTTGTTGCTTATTTATGCTTCTGCAACCAAGGATGTGCAAATGACATGCTAAAGAGGCTTGTTTGGGTTGCCTTTAGGGTTCCCATTTGCCGTGTCATGCCTAGGCTTCACGCTTGGGTCGTGACATCTTGATGCTGCAAACAAAGGAGTGGTTGATTAACTAATAAGAGGAGGTTTAATGACACAATCATCCATTGAATCTTGCAACCTCTTGGATGGCATGACCATCAATTAATAAAGCATGGTACACAAGAGATGATGTAATCCTTTCAAGCCACAGAGGCCCTACCAAGGAGCAGCTTGGGAAAGATCAACAAAGGGATGAGAACATGGCTAAGATGTTAACCAGCTTGATCTTTTGACCAAGCATGTCATGGGAGGAAATAGCAAGAGTGTTAATGTTGTGGGAGCCACTGGAGAGGCGATGTATGAAGGTGCACCATTTGAAGGTTTCTACAATAAAGAATGTCATTACATGGGTAATCAAATGGTGGGTTCTCGGTCGGCTTTTCAAAGGTCACTTAGGAATCAAGGTTGAAATAACAACTCTAGATGGTGAGATGAGCATGGACTGATCAACCTCAAGTTGGGGGATGGCGTAATCGAGGGAGAAAGTTACATTCCACCACATGATAGAGTGAAGACTGTTGAACCAGTGGTTAATCAAGAGAATCCTCAAATTGAGGATTTGCTTTCACTACTTTTGAGTAAGGTGGAGGCCTCGAACAAGGTATTGAAAGAAATAAAATCTAGTTTTTCCAAGTTGAGTCAAACCATAACGTCTTATTCGGCATCCATTAAACATTTGGAGACTCAATTAGGAAATAGTTCAGTTCATTTGAATCAACATTCCAAGGGAGGTCTACCTAGTGACACGATGGTCAATCCAAAACAGAATGATCAGCAGTGCTTGGCCATTATTAATTGAAGTGGAAAGTTGATCGAGGGCACTAAACCAACACTAATTGTTGATGAAGGTCTGAAAGAAGTATACGAAAAAGAAGATATGAATGTTGTTGAGGATGATGAGCAAGAGGCTCAAGTTGTAGGTGATGACATCTCGATAATCCCTAGAATGATAAGAAAGAGAAAAGTGGGGACAATGCAGCAAAAGCCAAGAACATTATCCTCAAAAGCTCAAGTCCAGTTGTGAGGCTGAAGGCACCTTATGTCAAAGTGAATCCTCCATTCCCACAAAGGTTGAAAAAGAAAGAGGAGGATGCTAAATTTTAAAAGTTTCTATCTATGTTTAATTCTTTGTCAATAAGTGCTCCCCTTCTGAAAGCATTAATTGAAATGGCTGGATATGTCAAATTCATGAAAGAATTGATGACAAAGAAGATGACTCTTGAATGTGAGACAATCGAAGTGTCTCACAACTGCGGTGCAATCTTGACACAAAAGCTGGTGACTAAAAAAAACTCAAGGGCATTCACCATTCCATGCACAATAGGAGCCTCAAAGTTCAATAAAGCTCTTTGTGATTTAGGGGCAAGCATAAATCTCATGCCCTTAGCTATTTTTGACGAACTAGGTTCGAAAACCCCTTCACCAACTACAATACAGTTGTTCATGGCTGATAGGTCTATCAAGAGACTTGTGGGAATTTTTCATGATATGTTGGTGAAGGTAGATAAATTTATCCTTCCTGCAGATTTTGTGATTTTGGATTATGAGGTGGATATAGATGTGTCTATCATTTTTGGGAGGCCATTTTTAGGCAACGGGCGAGCTGTAGTTGATGTGGAGAGTAGAGACTTGAAATTTAGTGTGAATAATGAGGAGGTTGTTTTCAACACTTGCAAAGCTTTGAAATCGAGAGATGATCCGGAGGTGTTGTCAATTATGGGTCAATAGGTGGTAAGTTGAGGTGATGAGGAACGATGTCGTGCCACGACATTAACGAAGGCGCTGCTTGGGAGACAACCCAAGATGAGTAATTTACTCTTATCTAGTTTGAATAATAGGTGTTGAATTTGCAGGGGTGATAAGAAAAATTGGAGCAGCAAGTTGATAAGGGCAACCAAGAAGGGCCACTCAGCGTATCGTCGAATCACATTGGCGATGGTCAAGTTGACCACATTTTCGATTGAGAGGTGACCTTGGATATGCTGTAAACTTTAGCGAATCAAATGTCCAAACAAAGAATCGCCGATCCAAGTTGGTGATGGTCAGTTTCACTGCACTTCTAGGTGGAAGACAAGGTAAACTCACTATGAAAAAAGGCAATCCTAACATGTTTGATGCAGCGCCAAGTGTGCTAGGTGGTGTGGTTCTGAAACGACCCCAAAAAGGGCTCGAAAATTTCATGATTATAATTTTTATATATCTCAAAATTCATGCGTGATATCAAAAATTCGACTTCATATTCTTGTTCAGGGGGCAAAATTGAGTGAAAAATGAGTCTACACCCGATTTTAGAGCAACCGTAGCAATATTCTAAATTTCAAAGTTAGCGAATTCCGATGACCAAGCGCGCCCCAAGCGCGATGCGCCAAGGGCTCAGAGAGGTGTAATTTTTGGCCAGTTTTCTTGTTCCGATCCAAGGGCTTTCGGTCTTCGGCCTAAGTCTCCCCACGCATAAAAGCACTTTTATTTAGTTATTTTCAATCTCATATCATTCAAGACATTCTCCAAAAACCTCTCTAACACTAAGCCAAATATTTCACCCAAATTCAAGTGTCCCAAACTCATTTCGAATCTCAAGATATTCATTCAAGCTTCAAGCCCTCATTCAGATCTAAGTCAAGCTTATTCATGTCGTTAAAGACTATCGTGAGTCCCCTACATCAAGCCAAATTCAAAAGAATTTCCGTTAGCTAAGTTTTGCACAAGTACCAGTAGGAAGATCAACTTTAAAAGGGCATATCACTTAACACACGAAAAACTAGGTAACCCACGACCTACCAAATTAAAGCTCTTTCAATTAGTTTTCCAACGCACTTGGTTTCACCTTGTTTAAAGTTTGAATGAAGAAATTATGCCAATTTTCGCAAAACTCGTCTGCACAAATATATATACAAGTTTTTGCCAAATTCCGTTTCATTAATGGCATTTCATAAATTTAGCTATTTCTATTGTTCATTTGGGAATTTCTATGCTTTCTTAACACTTCCTAAACCCTATTTCTAAAGATCACATTCACTCCTCCAAATTGGAATACACTCTCCAATTCTCCCAAGAGCCTCTACCAAACCCAAATAAGAATTCAAAGAAACTCAGGAACAAGTTGTGGATTTCAAGACCTCATTCCAAGCTTCAAGTCTTTCTCAACTCAATTTCAAGAAATTCAAGGTCTAATGTATGTGGGTTTCATTCATGAGTTCCTTACACCCATGAAACTCAATCTTCTTTTTTATCAAAACTACATAATTTCAAGTTATATTTCCCATAGGTATCTAGTATTATGAAATATGAGCATGAAATATGTTGATTTTTATCAAATATTTGTTGATTATGCATACATATCTATTTTAAGCCTATACTATGAGGTAACATTTGTCTATTTAGACTATACATGATTCAATTCAAGCTAAGCCATATATGTATATGCCATGAAATAATGTAAATATAGAGTTCAAAGCATTTTACACAGAAACACATTCTTCTTGCCTAATTCATGCATATAGCACTTCAAACCCCATCAAGCGCCTAACAAACAATTGACTAGACAAAATTGTTCTGGGAACACAAGCCTAAAACCCCACCAGATTGGTAGTCTAGTGGTTTAGCAATTACTTCCG
Source organism: Solanum ossicruentum (assembly GCA_025774065.1). NCBI lineage: Eukaryota > Viridiplantae > Streptophyta > Magnoliopsida > Solanales > Solanaceae > Solanum > Solanum ossicruentum. Next base: position 10,632,791 of record JAOTQR010000086.1, read on the forward strand.
ATGCCGCCTCTTGGGCTCAGCTCTTTGCCTCTTGTCGTCATCCCACTCTCTGTCATACATACTGCAGTGCATAGTTAAGGCATCAAATATAAGCAGACTTCAATGTAACACTGCCCAAGTTGACTTATGCAGTTCTAAAGAAAATATTTACGTTAAATTATTCTACTTTTCAAGTAATATATCAATTTAGTATGAGGATTTGGATAAATCCGATGACAGAAAAACCATGTCTATCAAATAACAACCACCAAAAAGGCCATATAGATTGGTAGCATTGTACACTTATAGCCAGACTTGTATTTTGGATGACGAGGCATTGCTGATAAAAGAAACAAAATATTCCATTCAAACAAAACAATTGCATTTCTTGGTTTATGCAGCAGATGGTCAAAAGAAAACTCTGAAGGAATTATATGTACATGTATCAAAAAGGATACGTGTCGGCATCACGACGGGGTGCTTTGCTGGCACTTTCTTTTCCATGAATCCTAAGACTTGGCTCGTCCACGTAACCTGGACGCTGCTGAACAATAACACCCTTTCGCTCTCCCCTATCTCTTCCATCACTGGGCTGCGACATATTAATAGAAAGAGGAGGATGAGCAGCAGGTGAATACTCGCCAGGTTCTGAAGCCATATGCTCTCTCTTAAGTTTACGCCTCTTTGTGGCATTTGGATCCATATCCTCTTTCATGAGGCTTGCTTTTTCCCTCTCTCTTTCCCTCTCCTCTACCTACAACACAAATAAAATGTAAGTAATCACTAACAAGCAACAAGACGGCAAGATATCCAAAATCAAGGGTTTTACTAGAAAGAATCTGACCCTTGAAGCAAGAAGGTATACTACAAAACGTAGTTAAACAACAAACCCATCTCACCCCTAAACAAGTTAGGGCCAACTATATGAATCCTCATTCACACAGTCATTCCAAACTCATAGCAAATATTATACAAAAGAAAACAAATTTAATATGTAAGTGCTAGAAAAAAATATAAATTGATCAAAAAATTCACAAATCCATTCCTCTGACCAATATGAAGCCAGTCATTTAAGCTAGGAAGGAATAGCATTAGAAAGGATTGAGTATTATTATCAAGCCAACACAGAAAACCAACTAAGAAATTAGTTTCTACCATCCTTATCACCTCAATTGGAAGGAGGATGCAAAAGGTGTAAAGAAAGAATATCCCAGCTCAATAAGGTAACTGTCAACGGATACAGAAGTGTAATAAGTCAAGAACTCAGAAGTGTTGCAGGTAAAATGATTAACAAGAAAGAGACAGCCGTTAATGTTTTCAACATGCAGAATAGAGTCATTTGGCGACAAGCTATGGAAGCATATTGATGCATAAAAGTTAGAACAAGCAAACAAAAGGCAAACCTAGTTCTGGCAAGTGTTCAATGGTTTCCAAAATGTTGGACTGTTAACCTAAAACAATTTACACCAACATTGGGGCAAGCGCATTAAGTACAACCTAAAATATATCAAGACAGTCCAAACGATTAAATGAAGTTAAAGATGGATCTACGGCCAAATAACCATTACATGGTCATGGGCCTATAAGCCATCCTTCTACTTCTAACTTGAGTCCACTAGAGTCTTAGTCAATGGTCAAACTCCGTCAAACCCTCCCAGTCTTCACTTTAAATCATCATCATGAGCACATTATACTCCTTGGAAAGCCCCCAAATACCATTTGAAGTTCCACCACCTTAAATAAATGAATATCCAAGATTTGCCTCCTAGTACTAACCTTTTAGGAATTGTGATGCTTCCTCCTCTTGAATAGGGTCACTGGAGCCTACTTTGTTGTTACACAGACCTCAGGGGCCAAAAATAAAACCCAAAAGAGGGAAACTACTCCCTCCATACTTCGAAGAACCTAGTTCCATGTTGCAAAGGTCAAAATATGAACATTTTTGCATATTATCACATTGGAAATCAACATACCTAGAGAAAAATATTAGTTTCATTGGCAACTGAGGTAAACCAAAAATTGAGCAATTGTTCAACTTGAACCACAGGAACAATAATTGGTATCTACATGCATGCTTAGACAAAAAATCAAGCTATAGTTCTAGAATTAGATCGGAAGAGGTGTACGATGCAACGGAAAATATAAATATTAGAAAAACTTTCTTGTACATATGGAATCCATAGAGGTATGGAGAGGTTGGAGTAGGATAACATACAAAGCTATTCAATATAACACTTATGAACTGGTGGGATGCCGAATGCGAACAGCAGGATCGTGATTCTAATTTATAAGAATAAATAAGATATTTGAAGTTGTCTGAACTATTGTCGCATTAGACTTATTAATTATATGATGAAACTCGGGGAAAGAGTGATAAAGCTAGAGTTAGGGACACTGAGTGTTGTGAAAGGCGCTCTCTGTGGCGCCTTTGGAACGAGGCAAAGCGAGGCGGGGTCACCTTTTAATGGCAAGGCAAGGTCACAAAGGCATGCGGCAAGGCAACATTGGTGCCACCTTTTCTGAAAAAAATTTTACTCAAAAATTTAAAACTTAAAAACACACTATTAGGATTTGTGACTTCTGCGCCTCAAATGCCAAAATCAGCTCTTCTTCTCGTTTCTTCATCCCTCTCCTGTATTTCAACTTTCGCGGCTGTCTTTCTTCTTTCTCAGTAAGGCAACTTTTTGGTTCTTCCTCAATCTGCAATCTGCCCAATTCTTCTTTCTCATCCCTCTGCTTTAGTATTGCTTGTCTTGTGAATTATTGGGTCATTCAAGTTCTAAACATTTAGTATCTACTACTTACTTTTAGTTTTTGGATTGAAATATTTGCTAATAAGTTATTGCTATTGAAATTTTGGTTATTTATGTATACAATTAAATATTTTAAGTTTTTGGTATTGATTGGCGCCTCACTTCTTGCTGTGAGGCAAGGCAAACCTTGCCACCTTTCCCTTCGAAAACACAGGGGACACTACAAGAGGTACTGGGAACCAATTTGGGTTTATGTTATTTATGGATGTCATAGTTCTGATTGACAAGACTCTTGGGTGTTAACTATGAGTTGGAGGTTACGAGAGATACCCTAGAATCTAAAGGGTTCAAGTTAAGCAAGATCGTGATCAGGACCACGCCACAATACTTGGGGCAGAAGTTCAGTGACGTAACATAGGTAGTTGGCGTGGAAGTAAGGCATACCCAAGCCATTCAAAGGAGAGTAAGTTTTATGTATCTAGAATTTGTTATCCAAGAAAATGCGGAGATTGACGAGGATGTCACTCACATATTGGAAGTTTATATCATTGGTATGCATTTTTTCCTCTTTCTCTCATCCTTCTGGTTATCCACATCTTTTTTGTCTATTTTGCTTTACAACTTAGATATTGTGTCCTTATTCTATTGATTATGATTATACGTATTGAAATTATGTTGTAATGTTCCTTGATGCATGACATATCTACACACTTGGTATATGGAATGTACTAAAGCATGCTTCTTTGCCTACATGATCTAACCATGTAGGACGGACGACGAGACTATACCTTTATTTCATGGCTAGATTTTGAGTTGAGCTCTAGAAGACTTGTTGGTGAGTTCCCATGCTTCGAGAACAAGCCTTTTATATGATGTTTTCCTATGTTGAGACTTTATGACTTTTCTTTTGATGTTATATCTTGAGAGTGAGCTAGTAAGCTACGTTCTAGACCCGCCAAGATCTATATGTAGAGGCATGTTTTGAACTAAGAGTGATGTAATTCGCCAAGGGAAACTATGACTTTGCTATTACTATGTTTCGCTTGCTTACACTCTTGTGTTTTCTTACTTTACCTTATGTATGCTTGTGATATGATCAAGAGGCTTGGATGGGACGCCTTCATGATGAGCTCCTTGTGATGTGGTGGAAAAGATTTTTGCCATGCCTCTTTGTGATGCGGTGGAAAATGTTTTCTTTTTTATTAGGAACTTTTTTATCGAAACCGTTATCGAATGAAAATCAATGATGGGGTTAATATGAACTCATATATAACCTACATTATGGGTTAAAATAGTACATAGACTTATTCTATTTTAATTGTTAAAATGAGATTAACAAGAAAAAAAGATTATTTCCTACTTATTTGTTAGTTAAAATGATTTTGAAAGGAAAAAAACAAGAATAGGGTTCTTTAGAAGTAATATTTTTATCAAGAATAGAATATATTTTTTTAAAAAATACTACTCCCTCCTTCCATCTTTACTTGTCCACTATATCATTTTTGGGATGTACAGCAATACTTGTCCACTTAACGACATCAGGAGATAATTTTAGACTTAATTCCTAATTTACCATAATTATTAATTATAGTCTTTCCTTATTACACTTTCCAAAACATTGTATTTATTATATTCAAAGAATGATTTGATAAAATTACTCATCTCATTTGCTATTTCTTAATCCTTGTATCAAGTCAATAGTAGACAGTTATTGTTGGATGGAGAGAGTAATATATTTATCAAGAAAAGGGTGTTTCGACCCATCAATCAAGAGTGTTTGGATTGGCTTTTTCTAAGTGCTTTTAAGCACTTTTAGTGTTTGGACAAATTTAAAAAGGTGCCTAAAGTACATGATTTTAAGCTAAAATGCTAAAAGTAAGACGAAACTCATAAGCTAGAATTTCTAACTAATGACTTTTGACTTTCATGTCAAAAAGCCAAAAGCCAATCCAAACAGGCTCTAATAACAATAGAGACATTTCTAGACCAAACTATTAGTAGTAAGGACATTTTTGGATGAATTTATTTACAAGGGAAAACGGTTTGAAACACCTTCCAACTATGGCTGAAATTGTTATTATACTCCAAATATACGGGAGAGCTATGACACCCTTGGAAACATTTGAAACAGAATATATACCCTATTAATATACCATGCCCACATATGTATTAAAGGGTGATATGAACACATTGCCGCCTGTAAATTTCATATTTTTTTAATTATGTTTTTGTATCTTAATCTTTTGCTTTTTTCTTTTCTATTTTTTTTATTTTTCTTGGATTTTAGAAATAGCAGTATTTACATAGTCTTTTCTAGAAGAAAAATTTCTCGTAATAAAATTTCAATTTTTATTTATAGATCTTCATTGCTTATGAGTTTTTGAGACGAGTTCCCAGGAAACAGCCTCAATACCTCTATGAGGTAGTGATAAGGTCTGCGTACATCTTACCCTCCCCAGACCTTGTGGAATTCCACTGAGTATGTTGTTGTATTTATAGATCTTCATTAGTAGAATAAATTAAGAATGATGCATAAAAGAAAAGAAGATTAAAAGAAAAGTTTCATTATTTTACATCCCAATGGTATCTTCACATATTGTTGAAAGCCTCATTTTTCTGATGCAATTCTCCATCAATGCATAGCTCAAAGTTAAGTTAATCATAGAAAAATTGGATTTTTGAGGGTCCATCTTTGGTATGCCTACAATTTCTTTTTTGCTCTAATTAACAATCCTTGAGCTCGAAAAAAAAAAAAAGAAAAGCAGAAAACATATTACTTTTAGACTATGAAAGTTTGATCAGAGGAATGTTATCGAAATTAGTTAGTGCCACTATTGGTCCATTCTAATGAACGAGGATATAAAGAATTAGTGGCTTTTAAAGTGAGGACAAGGGTGGTGGAGCAGTGTTGCTTTAGTGAGACGATTTGTGGTGGTAATGAAAATGTTGACATTGTCGCCAGTGTCGACGCCAATGACGTTGATAATAGCAGTGAAGAAGATAAGAGATTAAAAAAGATGGAAAGAGAGAGAAAAAAACAAAAAAAGTAAACAAATACTATGAAAATATTTTTATCCCTGCTCTTACTCTCTTTAGGAGAATGTATTACACTTTCTTTGCCACCTAAGCACTTAGGGGTATATTAATTCTAATTAAGAATAGTCCAGGGATGTCATAGGACCCCTGCAAAGTTGGAAATGTGTAACAGCAATTTTGGCCATAGTTAGTGTGTACTTCAAACCATTTTCCCTATTAACATCATGGGCGTTTTTTGACCAAACCATAAATGGGGGTGGGGGTGGGGGGATGCATTTTTGTTCAATTTCACATAGTTTAAGGGCCTTTTCTAAGCCTTCTCTATTTATTTTGTTTTATGAGAAGTTGTTCTACGGTGTACTAACTCATGTGCCGTTTGTCCAGATGCCTAAACTCAATTTAGTGCTTATTCTAAGGATTGATAACGCTAGCGAGTATATGTTAAAATTGTATTCTTCATCAATCTTCATATGTTGATAACATCTCCCAAAATGGAGTTGCGAAGAAGAAGAGTAGGACTTGACACAACTCGAGTAGTTTTGGCCATAATGAAGGTTCCTAAACAATTTTGGAGGGAAGTACTCTCTACAGCTTGCTTTCTGATTAATCGCACACCAGTGACTGTACTTCTTGGTAAAGGTCCTTTTCAAACATGTCACCATTTCTGGTTGAACCTAACATATTTGAACGCATGTGGTATGTTCGACCATCTAGTACCAGTTGGACCCTAAGGCATAAACTATGTTTTCTTGGGCTATAATATATGGTTTCAACTGAAGTTGGGGATAAAGGCATAGTTTTGGCAACCGAGTCAGATAAAATATGAAACAACAAATGAAGTGTACTTTTGGAAACAAAAAGCTTCTTCAATTTAAGAACAAAGGTCAAATAG
>JAOTQR010000086.1:10639550-10650189 GCA_025774065.1 Solanum ossicruentum
ATAAAATATGAAACAACAAATGAAGTGTACTTTTGGAAACAAAAAGCTTCTTCAATTTAAGAACAAAGGTCAAATAGACAAGGATTAAAAAATTAAATGGCCCCTAGAAAGAGAGATAGCCTAAAATACAGCATATTGTTTCTTTCACAGGGCTTCACTTCCATTTCAGTGTGATCAAAGGTGCGCCTAAGCCCTAAAGCAACGCTCAAAATGTGTTGAGCGCTCTTAATGCACACTTCAGTGTCATCATCAAGGTTTTAAGGCATACTTTCCTTGCCAATAAACCTCTTCTGAACAAACGTGACCACTAAACAATTGATATTCCACCGTATTGAAATTGTTTTTCAATTTCTTTGTTTATATATTTGTCATTCATGTTTATAAATTATTATCTTGGCTAAACATATATTTGTATTTTTTTTCCTCCCCTTGCTCCTTTTTTAATTAAAACCCACGCTTTATCTGCTTTGCACTTAAAGCACAAACGACCTTAGAGCTTTTTTGCACTTTTTACTTTTGATAACATTGTTCCATTTTGATGCGTGCTTAGGAACATTAAATACTAGATCTACAAATATATAGCCAAAACTAACATTGAGTTAAGATGAAAGATTAAAAAAAGTATGAGCAAACAGGAATCACTTCAAATGGAATTCTCCAAATTTAGAATGTTAGAATAGCATCAACACACGAGTAGTATCTATTTTGTATACTGAGTATCAAGGAATATGCAATCTAAACTATCATAATAGTGTATATATTAAAGGGACAATTTCAAATATATACAATAAAGTAGTTAGTATAGTCATGTTTTATTTAAATAAAAAATAGTCAAAAGTCATATAAAGTGCACACTGACTATATAATAGACGAACAATAGAAGAAAGAATAAAGAACAGTTGAAGAACAATAGATGAAGAAAAAAGCGAAGAACAACATTAACAGAAATAAAGATCAAGAATTAAGGGATGAAGAAGAAAATTAGCCAAATTTGGTAAGATAAATGTGTTGAATGGCCATATGCTGCAAGAAAGGGCTTATTATTTTAATTTTTTTATTAAGAAATTTAACCTAATGGACATTTTGTCTAATTTTCCCTATATTCAATTCCAGTGACCAGCCCAAAGCTCAATAATAATTATAGGCATAACGCATTAGCAACTAAATATAGTTTCTGCAATTAAGAAGGTAACAAATGCCAGTAACATCGACAATTGAACCGACTGAGGTATCTTGAATAATTATGCATGAAACGTAAATCAAGCTTACCTTCATTGAAAGTTCTCTCTCTTCCCGCTTTCTATCTCGAAAATCTTCTTCTCTCCTTCTCTTTAAATCATCCTGCAATAATGTGTTATTCTCTTCCGACCGTCGTCTCTCTCTCTCATCATGCCTTGGAGAAAGTCTTTGACTATGCCTGACAGTTCCAAAACGTCTATCAGAATCATCATCTCTCCTGCCAGCATTAATGGATTGTGGGACCATATGAGGAGGCAATGGGGGAGGTGGAGGCAGATTTTGATTGTGAAACCGATCATCTGTATGAGATTTCTCTACAGATGCTTCACTATGTCGCAGCTTGCTCCTATCATCTTTGATTCTTTCATCCTTACTCAACCTATCAAAGTTCCTATCAGCAACTCTCTCATGTACCCTCTCAATTGAACGTTCTCTTCCATGCCGCTCAGTTGACCTATCTCTTGATTTTTCAAATGCATCATCCCCACGAGACCTATCAGGACGGTCCCCTCGTTCTCTGGGGTCTCTCTCTGGTCTTTCACCACCCTTATCTTTTGATCTATCAAGAAGCTTTTCAGACGCTCGGTTCAATATTTGATCATCAAAACCATGTTTATCATAATCTGCTGGATGAAGTTTATCTGCAAGTCGTGCATCCACTAATCGCTCTTTCTCCGACGAACGAGCATCACCACAATCAATCTCTCTACCATCAATTTCACCTTTTCGGCGTTTATTCAGTCTATCAAGATCTTCTGCGGGAATAGATCTCTTCTGTATTTTTTCATTAGCTTTGGAAGCATCCTGTCGAGGCGAATGAACCAGACGCGATGTGGATTCCTTATACACATCAGAACTTTCAGTGACATCATCTTTTCCAGCAGAAACCCTCTGATCAGCAGATTTAGTAGCTGTAAGTTCAGCATTAGATTCATTTGAAAGATCTAACAATCTCGTTAATGAAGCTGCACCTTTAGGTGCAGTAGAAAACATGCTACCATTCCCTGAGACTGTAGTAGAAACATTAACATTCCCACTTGCTCTGCTCTCAGAATAAACATCACCACCAGAAGCAGCTCCAGATGCTCTTCCAACAGCTTTCCCAGACTTATCATCTTTTGCAATATCATGCTTTTGATGCTTTGAGAGAGATCCAGCAGGAGTAGCTCGCTTGCCTGTAGCTCTTCCCTACAGAAAAGGGTGAATATTTAAGTTCAGACAAGTTGACAAAAGAGAACTGCTCAACTGAATGATAAAGGATCCATCCATATGCACAAGATTCATTGAAAAGGAAAGCAAAGTGGTTACTTCATGATACATATCACACACTAACAATTAGGATGGCAACTGGGCAGATTGGGTTGTGTTGAGCGCTTCGCCACACGCTTTATGGGCACTTCAGTGTTGTCATCAAAGCTTTAAGGCATAGTTTCCCTTGCTAATGAGTGAAGATTTGACACTAAACAATTGATATTTCACATTATTATAATGTTTTTTTTAATTTCTTTGTCCATATATTTATTATTCATACTCTCGATTATTAATCTTGGACTACAGATACATATTTGTAGTTTTCCTCCATCTACACTTTTTTTCAATCAAGCCCATGTTTTATTTGCTTCAATTCCCAGAGAATCTTGTGAGGGAGAACAGAACTGAGCATCAAGGCTGCAAGACAGAAGGAAGGTTCCCGCGTGCAGGAAACCTGAGCTTTTTGCACGTTTCGTCTTTTGATAACACTGATATAAGCTAAATGAACATTACTCCAAGTACATTTGTTTTAATATTACTCCCAGTAGATGCAGAGAATAACTATGATGAGATTGAGAGGATCAGATGGGCTGAACTGTTGAAGCATCTTCAATGATGATTCCAAAATGTTGTAGTCGCAGCAAGTTGAGGGATAATCAAAATTGGCTATATGAATCCATACACTCTGTCTGCAACTTGCAAAATAAACCCGCACATGGCAAGCCCATTTTCACCCATATTATTACCTAAGTTGCACGGACTCTTCATTTCAATGCCGCACCCGTGTCGAACACTCCGAAAATACACTTATTGTGGTGTATCCAACACGCACCCGCCAACACTTTTGAAGAGTCTGAGCAACATAGACTATTACAGGTTAAATATAGGTTGAAATCCACGCTTTACCCATTTAAATATCAAGTTGGTCAAAAGCTTGGCATGATACAAGACCTGGTGACATTGATTCGGGTTAATTTTGAACCTAATTACATGATTAAAATAACGTCCATGTATGTTTGAACCCACACATGATAGGTTGGATCATCGGGACATGCTGACATATGTGTATGGTGCAGGATGGAAACTGTATTGAAGTGTTATAAGTGCTAAAAGTTTCAAAATGGAAAGATGGAATCAAGCCCAATGCAGTGCCATGGCATCACGTAAGTTTTCGAGGGAGAGTGCCCGGCAGGGGCAGTAACGTTAACCCCCGAAGCAAGCTCATCACATACCCATACCCAAGCACCAATATCGGGTCTCATACCACGAGCACATCATGAGACCACCATGTCTTATGATGGTCTCGCGCCACTAGGAAGCTAAGTCAAGGAACAATTCAAAGCATGCAGTGAGCTCACGTTGCAAGCCTTTTGTGAGGACCCTCAACGTATTAGTTACTAAGGTGTGATTTTGAATTGTTCGTGGAGGTTGCCGTTTCAACTCTATATATTTTGTATCATTTATTTTCTTTTCTTGAGGTTTGCAAGACCGACAATTAGAACTCATGATATTCTATTAGATGCTCCATTGTCTTAGTGTGGAATTTGGGTTAGAGATTTATTATTTGAGTGATCGTTGGACTTCATAAATTGATATATAATGTTTTCGTATCTAATGACCATTAATGTGAATGGAGAACTGGCTCATTTCGCAGGTGGTGCTAGCATGTGACAGTCACATCTAGGGTGTAGTTTGGGACGTGACACTATTTTTTGTATAATGTGGTATAATTATGCATGTTCTATATAATCTCATCCCACCTTTTTGAAGGGAGGTTAACGACATTTACAGAGAACATAGTCGTACTCGCGTCTGTTTTCTATTTCCTTCCGATAAGAGAAATGTGCTCTGGGTGATGGTGTTACAAGTTAGGCATCACCTCCATCCAGTATACTTTCGTGAACCCCACCATAGATCCAGCAGAGGCATCTGTTTCATGCTTTTGCATAATTGGGTTGAAAGACCGATAATGATCATTCTTTTGTTATTGTTGTCTTTTATTGCTCATCATGGATATGAGTGTCAAAACAGTAAATAGGGTCCATTCTCTCGGTGCAAGTAGAGTGTCAAGCACCAGTCAGGTAAGCCTGAAAATTGGGGCGTGACATTATATGATGGAGCTAGAGTGAAAAAAATTGTGTTCCATGATAAGGCCTTCCAGGTCAAAAGTTCTGAGATAAAATTAGTTAACGAGAGCTATGAAGAGTGTCAACTACAAGTCTACAAGACAATAAACTATTATAAGTAGTTATGCAAAAACAGCACATTAAAAATTTAGTTAAGGCTCATAATTCATGTAGGAATAACTGTCAGCTAAGTGATGCTACATTACTGAAGATGTGAAAGAACAGATCCATCATGAATCAAACATAGATGCTCCATCAGAATACAGGCTTTTCAACAAAGGACTTCCAGTAAGGAATAAAGCTTATGTTACTAACTAAACTACGCATGGTTTATAAGACCATCTCAATATCATAGTCGGCTATTAACAATAGAGGTAGTTATTTAAGCTACTTTTGACATAATAAAAAAGTGAAGTTCAACTCAACTACATTTAGACATAAACTACTCTAGGCTCTTTCAAGTATCAAGTACGACGATAGATGTGATCATAATTTGACAACAATCACACACTTAACTTCAAATATCAAAGCCACCAAACATTCACAAAGATGGTTGCAGAATTAACATCTATTAGATTTTATTAGGACAGTCAATACTGTAGGGAACATACCTCCTGCTCGCCAGGAATCTTAGAAGCAGCTTTTATGGTACTCTCTTCCGTACACAGAGAGTCATCGACATGTTTTTGACTTGGAGTATCAGACAGCAGGGCAGCAGATGGCATAGATTGCACATCTAGTCCATCAATTGAATGACTGCCTTTCTGTTTTAACTGACCTAAATCAGGTTTTGGCATAGAACTGTCTGGCCTATCCAACTTACCATCAGCTACTCTTCCGGCAACCACAGTTCTTCCGAGCTCACCTTGAGAAACACTAGGGCCACTCCCGTTTGGTATGGCCACTGAATTAACAACTGAAGACTTAGAAGCAGATGCTGCTGCAAGTTTTAGTTCAAGGTAACCCATTCCAAACTCTTCATCTGTCACCCATGATGGCTGGGGGAAAAGGCAAGCAAATTGCAAATATCAGTTAATTAAGTCCCTGAATCAAAATCTATTAATACAAGGTAATTTTAACCTCAAAACCAAAATAATCTCACCAACCCAATTTTTCTTTTGATGTTTCACCGAACATGGAATTTAACAACATTAAAGAAAGAAAATAAGACTGCCTAACATACACTTTATCTCCTCCATGAAGTCCCATCAAGTCCTAACAATAGCATGTCACTAAAAGCCAAAAACCTAAAAGTGGGCAATGTGTAAAGATAAGAAGTGCTAATTCTTTGGAACAACTGGGACGAAATAAGTAATTTTTCATCTCACGCTATCACCAGCCAATGTCATCCTGCCCTCAACAGGAAAAAGGAAAAACAACAACAAGGAACAAAAACCACAACAGGTGAAATAAATGAGCAAAGAAAACTCATGTTTACAAAGTAGAAACACTTGAGAAACCATATAATATGGTTTTTGACTGTTGTAGTCAGGCAAGGTATTGCTCCATAATCAGTTAAAAACTATGATAAAGCTTTACTCGAAGATTTACCTTTCTAGATGCCAAAGCTGCAGCAACCCCTGTAGCCAATACTTTGAGATCCTCTCTTTCATCAGATTTAATTTTGGCAACCTAGAAGAAGACCAAAGAATAAAAGAAAAAACCCATGAGCTTGATGTTTTAGATTTCTAAAGACACAATCCTGTATTTACAATCATGTATACCCTCTTCTCAAGGTTTATTCCACTCTTCCGAGTAACTGGAAAAACACTGGAGATCTTTGTCAATAAAATAAGAGCATTTCTGATTTCCATGTACTCAGTTGATTCCAGACACTGTATGAGCAACCTTGTGATTCTTTGACTCCACTTCCAGTGTACCTTAACCAGAATTGCAACTATTATGTAAGAAAGTAAACAAAGAGTATTTAACACTAAGGAAACAAGAATGACAGTTGGAATAAAAAGAAATCAAGCATCAAAACATTTTTGTATCATACAATAGGAGATAAAGGTGGAAGTCACGTAGAAAATATAATATATAAAATGACAACAAAAAGTCCCTACAATAAAGAGCAGTGAGGAAAGAGGGAGAAAAGGAGGACCACCTCACAAAAAAGAGGACACCTTATATACACTTCTTGAAGAAAATCAATGTTGTGAAGTAAAATTTAATCACAAATTTACGTGTGTTAGGATGATAACCGTATTGTTAGTAGACCCCTCATTTTCTGGTTTCTGCTATTAAGAAATGTTCCTAAGAAGAAAATCTTTGGAAGTAAAGTGATTTGCCAAATTATAACAGTAAGGGCAAGTAAGGAACTGCTCAGTTTATTCCCCACAAATTTGAACTGCACTCATGTTTTCCCATTGTATGCATATGAAATATCACAGACTAACCTTAATAAACTGGCCATACGTAACACGCTGGCTGTTTGGATATCTATAATAGACGGCAAATCCAGGCATGTTTCCACACTCACGTTCATAAATTGATTCATCACCCTTCAATTTGAAATTTAAAAAGTTAAAAATGGTAGCTAGTATAGCTGCACATTGTTAGGAACTGCCAGTCAAACAACTACTACTGTCTATTCAAGGTATTATGCAACAGAGATTGACTGAAGTGTACCTTCCAATAATAAGCTGTCTTCAATGTCTCATACAAAAACCTCCCTAGTCGACCTACTTCATACTCGGTGCAACAACAGATCATGGGTTGTAATGTCTTACATATCAAGACGTCTATGTGATTCACAGTGTTAAAGAAAGGCGTTCCAAGGGAATGAAGAGTATTAACAAACACGGCGCAATACACAGCGTCTGGCATGCTGAATGTACAGCGTGGAAATATACAGCGCTGAAGAAATTCCATGTTGATCTTTAAAGTATCAGGGCAGGAACTCAGCCATGTATCCTTCTCACGAGTCAGGCGTCTCCGAACAGATGTTACATGTTCTTCATGCCTCTGAAGCTCTATTGTTAACCGATCTAGAGACTCCTGAATTCTTTCTTTATCTTTTTTCCTTTTTGTGATTGCAGAACTTGAATTATCAGAAAGTTCTTCCAGAGCTTTAAGAGCAGCATGCTGCTTACCAATTTCAGACTCATAACGGGATCTAGGAACATGAAGATCATAGAGTGTAAGACCCCAAAAGGTGGCATACAAATCTGGGGACAAGCTATTCCAAGCTTTTGAAGGCAACATTGTTTTGATGGTATCAAGAAGATCTGTCCATCTACACATAAGATACGAATGGCTGAATAACACTTACATTGACCATAGAAGCAGGAAAAGAAGATTCTGTGCAACAAACGTAAGTACATGAAAAGCATTAATATAATAACAATCTCTAACTACTCGAGCATGGAGGTCAGAAAGTATTACGAGATAGGTTTCTGAGAAGAACCAAGATCAAGGAGTAAGCAAGCAGATGAGTCTGATCTTTCAGACTCCTTTTCAGCATTGGCTGCGCCCACTGCTTCATCAGTATCTGAAGGCCAAAAGACATCTGAATTTGTCTGACACCTGAAGAGCCTCATAACAGGCCGATAAATCAAAAATGCTACCTGAGGGAGAAAGAAATCGCATGCGTTATAAGAAATACTGAAGCATATTACTTACAATGCTGTGAGAATGCTAGAACAGAGAAGACCTAGAGAAAACCTAAGAGGAGACCATTTGAATGGAAAGTTTTGCTGCCATTAGTTTTTTAAGAATCCTCACTGCCACAAATTATAATGTAGATTCTGCCACTTGGGCAGGCACCTCTTGAAGTGCAATGGAGGTCACCAACCTCTTTGCACCTGTTTGGATAAACATCAAAAGAGTTCTTATTTGTAATATAAACTCAATAACAATTCATTTCAAAACTTATTTTTGATTTTTTTATAACCAAGAAATCCCAGAGAACTAGCTAGCACATAGTTTGGAACTCAGGAGCTAATGGGCTTACCCACTCTTCGCTACTTAATATACCCTGCATTAGTCCACAGAAGAGCAAACTCATAACATGCTTAACCGACATACAATGTGTTGCGGCTCTTTTCAGGAAACCAAAGTCGCGGGGGCTCTTATTTTGTCTTTTTAAGTGACAACTATGTCCTTTAACATTTATAAATTCAAGATGCCCTCTCAATCACATGGACCTGAGGCTTTAACAGATTTATTAAATAAAGAATCACATGAAACATAACAGTTAGAAGAAACAAATAGAAAATGGGATAACCTCAGGATCAAGATGATACACATGTACAAGCTCGTCCAGAGCTGGAATAAGAACAGCATAGGCAGCTGTTGGAGTCACCGCACTAGACAAAAATTCCACATACTGAAGGAGGGCTCCATGACACCTATCAAACTGTTCACTGACCATTTTAATATATGGAACTTCAGCATTGATAACTACCCTGCAGAACAAAATATACGATTAAAGGGAATCAATCAAAGCCACTGTTGAAACATGTAATAAAGGATTCTGTGTTCAAGCACGAGAAGTTGCTCCAGGCTCTTGATTGGATCTCGATCAATATAATATTGAAATCAAATTGGATGGGTCCCAAAAAAAAAAACCATAAATGCTGTTTATGTGAAGGCAGCCACACGATCCTTACAGATAAAGAATATTTAGCATCTTTCAACTAGGAGTCAGGAAAAGAAGTTGAACTTGATTGCCCCAGGGAAAAATTTTACTCTTCATAACTACATGCTTCGTATTTTGGTTGTGGAATTTTTCTAGGACACACCAAGTATGGTACATGCTTACAGAGAACGATACTGAGCAATGAGTAGCAACAGTGGAATTGCCAACTTTGGTTCATCTTTTGGGAGCAAAGCATCTCTCAGCCTGTTAGTCGATTTAATCAGTGCCTGTAAGAACAGCCACATTTTAGGACACTCCATCAAATTAGGATGCTAAATGTCAAATTAGAGATCTATAGCAGGCACAAAACAAGGTGCAAGAGCAATACAAAATAAATTGCACTAATCTATATTTACGATTTGTGGAAAACTGAGTTTACTAGTGAAAACAACATAGACAAAGTACAATGTCGGAAAGACACCTCAGGCTAAAGTAAGATCAGTTTTTTTTTTTCTGGAGAGGGAGAGGGAGGTGGGTTGATAGATTTGTATATACCCAAAGCTTTTTAGTGATGATGTAGCTATACAAACATAAATGTTTGAATAAGGGAAAACCAACAAATTAAAGTAGATTCATTATTTATATTTATTCTTTTCATTTGATTGGTACATAATTTATGTTTATCTATAACAAATGAACAAAACTTATCTTATGCTCTGTCCCACTTTACGTGAATGTGTTTAACTGGACATGAGTTTACAAAATAAAAGAAGATATTTTAAGACAAGATAAATATACGCAAAGTACCAACATCGCCCTTACTCCGATAACTAAATAAGTCGTGGTAAGAGTTCCATGTCTTTTCATTTTCCCTCTCCTAATGAGCTTTTAAAGTAAGTAATTTCAACCAAGTCATGTCATTAAGGAGTTGGTGGTTTGTGGGATAAGGGATAATTACCTTGAGATCAAATACAGGATTAGTTCATCTCCCCGTATGGTTGAGCTTTTAATCAAGGATTAGCAATACCAAGATTATTTATTAGATAATTGTTAGTAGATAACAATGCCAAGATTACTTATCTTAGGATAGAACACCATAATGATAAAGATGTTATTCTATTTCTCCCATAGTCCTTTGAAAAGTCAAGGTAAACATTAACATTAAAGTTTCTCCAATTTATGTTGTGAAAACCAGACACATGCTTTATACTATATCCTGTATAATCAATTTTTAACCCATCCACCAAGCATCTACCAATAAAACTGTATCTATTAAATAATCACATCATTATTTAATCTTCATATTATAATTCATATATAACTTGTTCATACTAAACGAACCCTAGTGGTAAAAATGGGAGGCAAACTTCAAACAATTTTTAACTAGAGAAAGATGTGATTATTTTCGGATAAACTAAAAAGGAAAGTAGTGTCGCACAAA
>JAOTQR010000086.1:10660972-10679358 GCA_025774065.1 Solanum ossicruentum
AAATTATATTTTATAAATACAATTTATATGTATGAATATATTATAAATAAAATTTATTTGTCTAATACCTATGTTTATTTACATTTTAATTTCTCTTAAAATGTTCACTCCACTATTAAATTATATATTTTTAATTAAATAGTTTATTACGCACTCAAAAAAATTATATTTTATATAGAAATTAAAATGTAGATAATTTTAAGAATATTTTTTTTACTTTTAAAAAACTTTAAATGAAAATTTTATTTTTAAGCTAAATAAAATGGAAGTTTTATTATTAAGCTAAATAAGATAGAAGTTTTATTTTAAACTAAAATAAGATGAAAGTTTTATTTTATTTTTTTGGTTAAATAAAATGAAAATGTTATTTAAAGTTAAATAAAAGGAAGTTTTTAAGTTAAATAAGATGAAAATTTAATTTAAAAATGCATGGCACGATCATGAAAATGCATACAACGTTAAATAAGATAAAAAAATTATTTTTAACAATGAATAACTCAAGCTTGCCAAAACAAAAATGAAAAGAGAAACTAAATAAGGTAGAGGGTATTTTTATAAATAAACATCTTAAACTTAGAAATTGTGCAATAAATAGTATTTTGAATATAACAAAACAAACAAACAATAAAAACTACTCTCAGCATAACTAATCTCATCATAACTTATCCCAATATAACTAATCCCATTATAATTTGTACCCAAACTAAACGACCCGTAAAACTTAAAGTTAATTTCCTCATCAAAATTCCTGTTGCGCTGGGTCTGGTCAAACCATGTTCACCTAGAATTAGACTTAAAGATGTCAAAAGATTTAAATCCAGCATGGAAGTAAATCCTTTCTTCACCCATGTACAGACATGGTTCTAAAATCTGAAAAAAGTGTAAGAAGGTTGAAACTAACACAGAAGATAATAGGTTGACTTGAAGATGGCAAAGAAGTTTCCGGCCAAGGGATTTATTGAAAAAGGGTGATTCACCCTCCTAAGAAGTAGGATAGAGAAGATTCTTGGGAAAACTGACCGGGAGCATAGATATCTCCAAGAGTATTGATCTGAAGTTAAAACTTTTCATTAGAAAGAACAATTAAGCAGTTGACAGTTGACCCTCATAATTCTTTCATAAAAGTATGATACTTTATAGTTTTTGCATCTATAGAAATAAGAAAATCGAGAACAACTCAAATAACACATCATGGTATTGCATATTTACTACTCCCTCCATCCCAATTTATTTGAGTTAGTTTGACTTGACCGTCCCAATTCATGTGAGTTAGTTTACCCTGGCATGGAATTTAAGAAGGAAAGACTTTTGAAACTTGCAGTCTAAAATAAGTTAGAGATATTTGTGTGGTTATAAAGCATTTCATTAAGGTTAAAATAGACATTTTAAAGTTAAATTGTTGTTAAATATAGAAACGTGTCATTCTTTTTTAAACTAACTTTAAAAGAAAGTGAGTCATATAAATTGGAACAGAGAGAGTATTTGAGAACATCGTGAGAGTAAATATCATTTCAGATTTCTTATTAAAATATATAGCCGAGTTTTACACCTTCCCTCATCATTAGTCATCATGTTTTTGTTTAATATCTCAAAATAATCATATTTTATTATTTATCTATTTAGTTTTATTTTTATTCATGACGAAGTGATGTTTTAATTATATACAAATAATACATATTGATATTCTCTTAATAAGGTAAATTGCATAGTACGATAGTAATATATTTAAGAAATTGTGATTCTTTTATTATTTGAAGGTTAAGATGTTAGAATTGATTTGCATCTCATAAACTTAATAGTATTGCATTATGTATTGTAAAATTATGTTAGAAGTTTTGTTTTTATGTGTTTCTTTAATCATGTTTTTAAATTTTTTAAACTATAAATGTATTCATGATTAATATTTTTTTTGTTAATATACTATTTTACAACATTATTAATCAAAAATTTACAGATTTGATAGGGCTTACTGTAATGTCCCAAATCTTGAGAAATTACTTTTTTCGTGTGAAATGAACAATTTTCTCTTCTCCTTTGCAGTTTCATACTTTGTTTGAATTTTGAGCATGATTTGTGTGGCCCGTTAAGTGATCGAGAGATATTTTAGTAATTTTGAGACCTTGGTTGGAACTTTTATTGAGATAGTTGACATCAGTCAATATTCCCAAGTGCGTCGGATGTGATTCCGTCAATTCCACTGCGTCCAAAGCGTCAAACTTGGTCTAGCATGATGGTTGGGTAGAGCCCGAGACCTTAGAATTTGTTTTGAGTATTTAGGCTAAAAAGTTGAGTTTTCGACTTAAAAGAGGTCCATAGGGGTATTATGGTCATAACAACTTTTTTTTTCTAAAATATGACGATTCCATCAAGTCCAGAATGTCAAATTTAGTTGAGTAGCATATCCGATATATTTTTATTGGGTTGCGAACAAATCCCGGAGGTCCGTTCAGAGACTTAGGTGCAAGTTAACCGTGGTCAACGGTCATCGACGCAGGTCAACAGCAGTCGTCAACCTTTTTCTTCGACTAAAATAGCCCCTTCCCATTTTATTCTCTTTCACCATTTTTACTCAATTGGAGCTTAGGATAGGCGATTTTTGAAGTAATTTCAAGGAAAATCATTTGGGTATTATTCAACCAATCTTTATCAATGTCTTCAATTATTGTCTTCCAAAACCTTTCAAAAATCAAGATGTCAAGGTGAGTTTGGGATTTTTCCCCAAATTTCAAAATTAGTAATTTCAAAATTTTGAATCCGTTTCATGATCGATTTTAATGGGTTTTTCAACCACGAACTCCTCTTGATATGTAGAACCTAATGTTCAAATACAATTCCCTCATCGTTTTCGAGGTGATTTTTGGACAATTTTGACCCCGGATCATAAACCATGCAATATGGGTGTCGTCGAACTCCTTTTGACGAATTCTTTCCATTCTTAATAGTTAGAGATTGTTTCAAAGGCAGTATTTGATGTTAAAAGCACCGGTAAAGTGTTCAGGTGCAATTGTCAGCCTAGGTAGGTTTAGTTATCCTTCCTTTGAGACTAGGATCGAGAGTAATTGATCACTCTTATGTCAAGGAATTTGGAATGGGACTGTAATATCATTTGGATGGTTGATTATATTGTAATGCCTATATGGGGGCTTAATAATGTTGTGTTGCCTGTGTGGGGGCTTAAAAAAATGCACCTCAAAGGGGGCCCACCCCCTATTGGGGGGGGCCCCCTTTGAGGTGCATTTTTTTTATTTGTACAATTTAGCCTCTGTGGGAGCCTTATTTGTTATTATATTTACTTTGTGAGCATGCATTTCATGTGTTGCCTATGAGAGAGGCTTGTAACATTATTTGACTTGTAATGCCCGATAGAGGGGTTGAGCTGGGGATTTTAGCATACTTTGAGAAACGAAATGCTTTCCAAATTGTGCTCATTTATTTTAAATTAATACTTTACCATTATTTTTATATAAGGGTGTTTATCATGATTTGATCAACTTTTGAGAACTTTGAACCTTTTTATACATGTTGAGTTGATTATTGCCTCCATGTCATACGTGTTGTGATGCATTATCCTCATTCATCATATCGTTGATTTTGGGAAGTTGAAAAATATGGAGATTCTTTTGGTGAAAGAAAATGAGACACTTTTTATATACTCGACCATGAGCTTGGTGGCAAGTTGATGAGATGTCAAGATTTTGATTTGGTATATGGCCTGTGAATCCCCAATGGATCATTGCTTGGAAGACTTAGCTCGACAAGGTGTATACAACAAGTTATGTGACAGCCTTGATTCCACCGTACCACCATATCATTGCATTGCATTTCATTGGTCTTTGAGTATTTGATTTATCTAATGATATTTGGTATTGCCTCGACTTTTGTGTTTACTTTACTCGCACTATTTTATATAAATTAGTGGCACTGATGCCGGAGTGGGACTTCTTTATATGCAGGTAGTTTATTTCATAAGTTTGATTAATTCCTTATATTCAATCAGTCGAGCCTATTGAGTAACATGTGGATGGTACTCACCCCTACTTCTATGTCCTTTTTGATGTAGATTCTAGCCAGAGTACTCCTCGTGGCTGTTGATCACCTCTAGCGAACATATTACTTCGGATTAGTGATGAGATCTTGTGTTCAAGATCACCATTAGTTCCATCTTCTATTTCAGTCTTTACTGTTATTCGGAGACTTGTGATATACTTATTACTCTAAAAGGTTGTATTAGATATTCTTTACACTTAGGACACCAGGTTTTGGAGATATTCATCTTTGTACTTCTTTTCTTTTCGTCTATAGCCTGACCTTTTGGAAGTCTCGTACGTGGTTTTACTTTCCGACTTACACATCAGGTGGTTTTGGGATGTGTGCCATCATAACCTCAGTTTTTGGGTTGTGACAATTACGCATCGCCCCATGCCCCGCCTTTGAAACACAAACCACAACTACATAAATGACATGAGTGTATGCAGTTGCTAAAAATCCCAAGTCATGTACATTCTTTAAGGAAAAAGTGCACCAAAAAACAGTAACATCATATGCAACAGAATATGTTCAAACTAGGGAGATAATAACTAGCAAGAAGAAACTACACATACAGGTGACCCCAGAATGATGCCAAAGACTGAAGCCAATCAGACAAATTAAGGCCGTCATCTTTCAGTTTTTCTCTCCCACTTTGTGCCAACCGTTCAATAACAACATATTCCAAAATATCATACTCCAGCTGCTTCAAAAAATAAAATCAATAAGTACAAATAAATCAGAATAACATACAATTTTAAATAAAATAAACTCAAAATGCAATCTGACGAACTACCGTATAGCTTTCATGGACAAGTCATAACAGTGTTTTAAAAGAACATAGAGCAGCTTATGGCAAGCCATAATAGGAGAGTAAGATATTTGGCACAAAGTTCCTCAGCAAAATGCTAGTAAAGGCAAGATGCATGGCCAATGGTTTACAAATTTCTGTAACTTCTGCAAAATCAGCAGTGATATGGGGACGTCTGTAAGGAATATGAAGCCCTGGGATGAAAACCAACCTTAGTGCCTTTGAGGGAGGAAAATTTTAAACAGAGATGATTCTTGCCTGAATTTTGGCCAGATGAATCAACAGATATATTTCCACAATCATATAGTATTGCAGTAAACCAGGAGCCAGCAATAAAAAATACAAGGCGTAAAATGTATAGCTAACTTTGGCATTTCATTGGACAAGTCATGGCGTTCAGGAATGCATCAACAGTGCTGGGAGACTGCATGTCCAGATGCATCCCCAAGGAAGTTCTGCAGTCCTATTCCTCTTAAGCATAGTTAGTACTATGAGGGTGTTTAGGTGGGCTTAAAAGCTGGTTAAACCTGCTTTTTAGTATTTTGTTAAACTTAAATTGGTGTTTGCTTCACATGTAAATTGCTTTTAAGAGGGTGTTTGGATTGGCTTTTTATAAGCGGCTTATAAGTTAAAAGCCAAAAGACACAAGTCGAGAACATCCAACTTTGGCCTTTTGGCTTTCATTGGCAACTTCTTCAGCATAAAAGAGATGCTTCAAAGCACTTTTTGAGTTGCCCAAACACTTCCGAAACTTTGAAAAAAAAAACAAATACTTAAAAGCTGAAAGCTACTAAAAAAATCCAAACACCCACTAAGTTAGATGCATATAAGCCAAAATAAGCTAAAAGATGTCAGTTAGTCACCCTCACCTTATTACTTTTTTTATTCAACATCTTTCTTACTTTGACCCAAAAAAAAAATACTTTATTATCCCTTAAATATTTTATAATAGCCAAAATACCCTCCCCTCATGGAAACCCTACATACGACTCTTTTCAATTCTTCTCGAGTAATTTTTCTTAGGGAGTCCTCTGAAAAAGGTAACTAACTTTAAATATGTAGTAATTTCTTCCTAGTCTTTGAAATAGAAGCAAGCATGTAGTAAAGAAAACCTTAAAATCTTCCATTGATTTGCTTCTGTCATGTATAACCGCATAATTCAAATTCATGTAATTTATATATGATTTTATTGTAGTATTGAAGCAATTTTTCTTATTTACAAACTTATGTCAAATTATAACATAATAGTTATTTCAATAAAATATTTTATATTTATTCAATAATCTTATAAGAGCAGATTATAACTTAAAAGTGAATTGAGACACAAAATAATTTACCTTTTAAGTTAATTTAAAGTTAAAATAGCAAAACTAACAAGTTTATTTTTACTTCAAACAAATTTAAGGGTATTTAAATCAATTTAGCAGGAGAAGAACTTTTCAGCACTCCTTTTTTCAAAACACATCAACTGCTACTTTTCATGTAATACCCCGTAAGTTGGGAAGTCGGAATAAGGAAGAAAACGCAGAAATCTGATTTCTGGTACAGGGGCCACAAGCCCAATTATGGGTCGTAGACAGTACTACAAGCCATAAATGAGCTCTCGTGGATTGCACTTGCACTTTGAAAATATTTTGAGAAATTTAGGTGATTTTACAAGTAGCGTATACGGGTCGTGGTTGGATATACGACTCGTAGGTCGAACCCATAGATGAGATTCTGAGAGTGGAAAAAGTGGGACATGAAAGGATGGAGCCAAATATTGGTACTAGTAGTTTTTACGAGTTGTGGACTGAATTCATAGAACCTAGTGACACTTGGAAAAATTCTTAGATTTTTCAAAGCCATGTACGAAGGGTCATTTACGACTCGTACAAACGAATACGAGCCGTAATTCATGGTTCATGGATTGGTATTGAGGGGTGAAAATTTAACCAAGTGTTGAGGGGTTTTATGAGGAGATATTACAACGGAGGTTTAGAGACATACGTTGAAGTCCAAAGGGTTCAAATTGAGCAGGACCGAAACAAAATACTTGGAGTCCAAATTCAATGCTGCGAGGGATGAAGCGGGCATGGAAGTGCGGATTGTCACTCAACCTATTCCCAAGAGAGAAAGCTTTAAACATTTGGGGTCCATCATCCAGAGTAGTGGAGATATTGATGATGATGTTACACATCACATTTGGGGCAGCATGAATGAAAGGAAGGTTCGCCTCTGAATATTGTGTGATAAGAATGTGTCACCTAAACTTAAAGATAAGACTTACAAAATGGCGGTTAGACAGTCTTTGTGATATGGAGTGTTGGCCTGTCAAAAACATGTTCAAAAGATGCAGGTTGCGGTGATGAGGATATTGAGATGGATGTGTGGACATACTAGGGGTGATAAGATTAGGAATGAGGTTATTCAGGAGAATGTGAGGGTGGCGTCTGCAGCAAATAAGATGAGAGAAGCGAGACTAAGATAGTTTGGGCATGTGCAAATGAGGTGTGTCGATGCTCCAGTTAGGAGGTGCGAAGAGGTTAGATCTAGGGGTTACGCGGAGGGGTAAGAATAGACCAAAAAAGTATTAGCTAGGATCTGATAAATTCATATCATCAAGGGCATGACCTTAGAAAGAAATGGGGATCACATATTAGGGTAAAAAGTTAGTAGGCTAGTAGGGATAGGTTGTTGTCTTGCCTTATGATAGTAGTCTTTCAGAAACCACCTCACTATATCCATGAGGTAGTGGTAAAGTCTGTATACACTCTACCCACCCTAGACCCCCACTTGTGGGATTTCATTGGGTATGTTGTTGTTATACTATGTTTCTTGGATTTCTTATGAGTTTCTGCATTATGTTTGCCTTATTTCTTTACCTTATGTATGCATGATATGCTAAGAGGCTTGGTTGAGGTTCTTTTGGAGATCCTAATTGTCGTATCACACCTAGGGCCTAGCTTGGGTCGTGACATTTTAACTCTAGCAAATGCGTAATTGCTTTAGCATAAATTCAATTCCAACACTTAAAAATTGCTTATAAGCTCTTATTACTTAAAAGTAACTTAAATTGAGCTTGCGCAAAGGGCATTATATGGAAAGAAAGACATAAGAGGTGTTTTTAGGCAAAATGGAGTAGCTTAACCTGTGAAATATAGTTGCTTGCACCACCCTTACTATTAAAATGGAAATGTTGTTATGAATTTAAGGAGACATTTTGCACATGCTTGACTTCTTAGGATTCTACTATATCTAGCCTACATTTTCTTTGTACTTCCAAAGTTTTAAATAAAATCATACCTTATTTTAAAAAAAAAAATTGAAGGAATTCCAACAACTAAGAGGTCAGGAGTATAATCCAGTTTGAAAATAAAAAGGGAAATTTCAAAAATATACAACCCAACACAACACTTTGCGGTCACATGGCCAAATTTCTTGGTTCATGCCCATGCTAACATTTCTTGTAACAGTGCTTATACAACCTTATACATTACTATATAGTATTTATACAAAATGTATCTACCTTCTATAAAAATATATAATAATGCATAGTAAGTTTATAACACATCATTAGCTACAGTGACTCATATTTTGGGATTTTCAGTAGCAATTATTATTGCAAACCAGTTCCAAATCTCAGCCAAATTACTTCAAATTTTGTAGACAATCCTTGGATTTCCAACAAGTCAAAACAGCAATTCTTGTTCCAAACCAATACCAAAT
The DNA here is from genome assembly GCA_025774065.1 of Solanum ossicruentum. Classification (NCBI taxonomy): domain Eukaryota; kingdom Viridiplantae; phylum Streptophyta; class Magnoliopsida; order Solanales; family Solanaceae; genus Solanum; species Solanum ossicruentum. Next base: position 10,669,518 of record JAOTQR010000086.1, read on the forward strand.
CTCAGCCAAATTACTTTAAATTTTGTAGAGAACCCTTAAGACTATTTCCATCAAGTCAAAACAACACTTGCTCCAAAAATCTCATAAAATATCGTACTCGAAATTCAGACCCACTTCGTCAAGCTTATCAAGAATGACGGGTAACCTTTCTATTATAACTTTCATCATTCAAATTTTATCAAATCAATACTATAATCACAATCTCAGCTCCAGCTATAACAAAAAATGAAGTTTGTCAACTAACAATCTTAGGACACAATTTTCTGATTCAACTTTAATGATATGAACTAAAAGGTTTCAATAATAGAGACAATATGTTTTTTCACAATTTTTATACAAAGTGGGCTATATTAGGCAAGGAGGGAAGTAATGGGCTAAATTGGTGATATATTAATACCAAGTTAGGGACACAAATAAAAATTTCATAAACCAATTCAAAGTAGTGAATAACTAACAGTAAAACCTAACACATTAATATGAAGAGTTAGGCAAACTGGCAGATCTTTAGTTGAAGCAAGCTAAAACATCCTCAGCCTCGAAAGCAAATAAAAATTTCATAAACCGATTCAAAGTAGTGAATAACTAATAGTAAAACCTAACACGTTCGTATGACGAGTTAGGCAAACTGGCAGATCTTCAGTTGAAGCAAGCTACAATATCCTCACCCTCGAAAGCACAAGGAGAAGCCTTCATCTAACCATCCAGAACTTGGGATGCTTTAGAAGAGATTGCAAAGACGACTTCAAAGTAAATAATATGATAAAATGGATGTCCAATAGGAGGGGGACAAAGAGTACAAGTGAGCTCCCCAAAAGAGAGTTGGCCTAACCAGTTTATAATGCAAGTCTATGCTTAAGGAGATATTATGGATACCTATGTGAGAAATATAGGGAAAAAAATTATTGAATTGTGTATCTACTAGTGTCATCAAAGGAAAACGCACAAAAAAACAGTAAGGTTTGTTGGGGCTTTAAGCATAACGAGCCAATAAAGCATGGGCTTTAATGAAAAAAGGCACAAAGGGAGAAAAACATACAAATATATATGTTTAGTCCAAGAAGAATAATTACAAACGTGAATGACAAATATATGACCAAAGAAATTGATTAAAAAAAATTATGATAAAGTGAATAATCAATCAATTACTGTCACTTCCTCAAAATAGGCTCATTGACAAGGAAAAGTTTGTCTTAAAACCTTGATAATGACAGTGAAGCACACATAGAGCGAGGCGAAGCACTCAACACGTTTTTGAGCCTCACTTCAAGGCTCAAGGGCGCTTAAAGCGCATATTGGTATCTACATTATTACACAGAGACCCTATTTTATAGACACTACAATACAATCCTTTACCAAGTAGGATACTACATACCATTCTTATTTCTAATCCTATTCTAAATAGGATTGTATATACTTATTCCCATTCTAACGCTTCCCTTCAAGCTAGTGCACAAAAATCATACGTACCTAACTTGTTACAAATTACAAATGTAATTAATACGAGGACCGGTGAAGGACTTGGTGAAGATATCTATAAGTTGATCACTTGACTTCACAAATTTTGTAACAGCATCGCCTGAGTATCTTTTCTCTGACAAAATGATGATCAGTGTCAATGTACTTAGTCTTCTCATGATTTGATGCGATATAAAGGGCCACTTGATTATCACACACAAGTTCGATTTCTCTAAATTTTAGTTCTCTCAGCAACTAATTCAAACTAGTTTCACAAGTTGCCATAATCATTGCTTGATATTTTGCTTCTGCACTAGATTGAGCAACCACATTTTATTTCTTACTCTTCCACAATACGAGTGTTTTGGACGGCGAAAGGCGACAAGGCTCTGCCTTGCCTCGCAGCGAGGCGCTCACCTTTTTGAAAAAGGCGCCAATTTATACTAAAATCTTAAAATATTTAATTGCATATATAAATATCAGCAATAATATATTATAGCAAATATTTCAATCCAAAAAGGCAAAAACTAATAATAGATAGCGAGATATAAATTAGTATACAACATATTATATTAATAAAGAAGGACTATAATTTTTTTTTTAAAATAAGCAGTCAGAAGTCTCCAGTGAACACTGAACAGAGTCTGGACTCTAGAGGAACAGAGCAACTGGAAAACTGAACAGAGTATGAAAGAAGAAGAAGAGAACTGAAGAAGAAAAAGAAAAAAAGGCGCAATAGCTGAGTCGCACAGGTGGAAAAGTAGAAACAAGAAAATAAAAACTTAGCTGAAAGGGTCGCGGCGTCGCGCAGTGGAGAAGCAGTCCCGTGGAGAAGAATCGTGGACTCTGGAGAAGAATGTTGAGTTTGGACTATTGAGAAGAAGCGAGAGCCGAGAAGAAGCGCAAGAAAAATGGGTCGCGCAAAGTTCTTTTCCAAATAAACCCTAGAATTTCTTTTTTATTATTAAAAATCAACATTTTTTAAACAAAATAGAAAAGGCAACGCCATAGGTGCCTCGCCTCAAGCCATCGCCTCTCGCCTTTTTCGAGCCTCACCTTGCCTTGGCAGGTTAAGGCGACACTGCCTCGCCTCGCCTCTCGCCAAAGGCGACAAAGCGCTCGCCTTTCAAAACACTGCACAATACTAAATTACCTATTACTGAAACACAATATCCGAATGCAGAACATCCATCAGAGAGAGATCATGGCCAATCAGTGCCTGCATAATGATATGTTGATGACCCTAATCCTTGAAGAGTAGTCTTTTATCAAGAGCTAAATTTATATATCACAAAATAAAAACAACTGCATCCAAATGACTATCACAAGGAGAAGTCATAAATTGACTCACAACAATCATTGGAAACGAGATGTCAGATCTATTAATTATATGCAATAATACAACTTCAACCTGTCGTCTATACCTTTCAAGATTAATGAGTGGCCCCCCGTGTCCCAGAAGAAGTTTAACATTTGAATCCATAGGAGTGTCAACGGATCTACATCCCACCATTCTTGTCTCTTCAATAATGTCTAAGACATACTTGAGTTGAGAAATCACAATACATGATCTAGACTAAGCAACCTCAATAACTAAAAAATACCTCAATCTGCCAAAGTCTTTCTTTAGTTAAGAAATGTTGAAAGAAATGTTGCTTCAAATTAGTGATACCATCGTGATCATTGTTGGTGATAACAACATCACCAACATAAACAACCAAATAAATACACAAATTTGATGCAAAATGCCAATAAAACACAGAGTGATCAGCTATACGAGAAGTCATGCGAAACTAATGAATTATTGTGTTAACTTCCCAAACTATGCTCGAGGAAATTGTTTCAAACAATATAGTGGCATACAAGCGTACTAGCTCTCCCTGAGCAACAAAATTAGGTGGTTGCTCCACATAGACTTCTTCAAGATCACCATGCAGAAAAGCATCCCTAATATAGAAACTAATAGGAGGCCAACGACGAACAATAGCCATATATAGAAAAAGACCGACAAATGCTATTTTAGCCATAAGAGTGAAAAGGTCACTATAGTCTAACCCAAATATATGAGTTATAACCTTTGGCAACAAGACGAGCCTTAGCCGATCAACCTGATCATATAGACCAATTTTGACTACATAAATCCAAGGGCAACCAACATTAGATTTACCTGCAAGAAGGAAGACAAGCTCCCAAGTATCACTCATATGTAAATCAAACATCTCATCAACCATTGCCAACATCCATCCAGAATGGGAAAGTGCTTCACATGTAGTCCTAGGAATGAAAATAGAGGACAAAGATACTATAAAGGCATAATGGGGTGATGATAGTCGATGATAACTCAAGAAAGTACAATGTGGGTTAGTATTTCGAAAGGATCGCATACCTTTATAAAGTGCAATTGATTGGCTACAAAAAGGCATTTCCGCAAGAGGAGCAAGGTCCGATACCGAACATGAATCATATGGGACTAATGTTGGGCGTATACAACGTTGATAAATCAAAAGTAGTGGCATTACAACTAGAGTTGTAGAAGTAAATCTAGATTCCTCAAAACTCGATACAGGTAAGACCAAATATATGGGTAAGTCCTCAAAGACATCAAGATGATCAAAAGATGCATAACAAGGTTGAGATTCAAAGAATATGACATCGACAGACTTATGGTATCAACGAAGATCAGGTGAATAGCAATGATATCTTTTTATGAACTCGAGAGTAACTAAGAAAGAAATATTTGAGAGCACAAGGGGCTAATTTATCTTGACTTAGGGATAAGTTGTAAATAAAGCTATGCGCTCCCAAAGATGCGAGGGAAGGATAGAGTAGAGATGCGAGTGAGGAAACAGTATGGAATGTGAAACCTAATTATGAATAGAAGATGAGGGCATTCTGTTAATTAAATAACAAGATGCAAAGTTGCATCACCTAGAAAAACACAGTGGAACATGGGATTCAATGAGAAGAGTGAGCAATCTCAGTGAGATGCCTATTCTTCCTTTCTACTACACCATTGTACTGAGGGGTGTATGGACAAGATGCTCGGCGAACAATTCCATAGTGAGTCAAAAATTCATGAAACTGGAGGATAAATATTCTAAGGCATTATCACTATAGAAAGTATGGATAGGAACAAACTGATTTTTGGATTTCAGCAAAGAAACTTTTAAATATAGAAAATAATTCAGAAAGATTTTTCATAAAGAAAACCCTAAATGCATCTTAAATAATCATCTTGAAAATTAGTTTGGATTCATGTCGAGACGGTCGACTACTGAAGCAATTCATCTTGTTCAAAGATTAGAGAAGAAATATAAGGAAACAAAGTAGGACCTTCATATGGTGTTCATTGATCTCAAGAAGGCCTACGAAAAAGTTCAGAGGGATGTCCTATGGAGGTGTCTAAAGGTGAAAGGTGTCCCAAAGGCATATATTAGGGTGATAAAGTACATGTACTACGGAGCCAAAACTCAGGTAAAAAGGTGGGAGGAGACTAAGAGTATTTTCCTGTTGAGATAGGACTTCATCAAGGATCTGCGTTGAGCCCTTTCTGTTTGCCTTGGTGATGGATGAGCTGGCACAGTCTATTCAGGAGGAGGTTTCACGGTATATGTTATTTGCTCCCGTTAGAAGGTGCGAGAGGGTGGATTGGGAGTTAAACGGAGGAGTAGAGGTAGGCAGAAGAAGTATTGGGGGAGGTGATCAGACAAGACACTTGATCTCATCGAGGACATCACCTTAGATAGAAAGGAGTGGAGGTCGCGAATTTGAGCATCAAGTTAATAGGTTAGTAGGGTTAGGTGGATGTCTGGCCTTAGGGTATAGTAGGATAGTAGGATTAGTCGTGTTTTTTTATATCATGTGTTGTCATTATCCGCCATATATATATGTTGATTTTATCATATTTACACACTATCATGTGCTTTTCATTGTTAGTTGTTCTTTCTGTTTCCTTCTCTTTTCCTTTCCCTTTTTCCATATTTAGTTTATTCTGCTTATAGGTATTTGAGACGAGGGTTCTCAGGAAATAGTCTCTCTACCTTGTGAGGTAGTGGTAAGGTCTATGTACATTCTACCCTCCCTAGACCCCACTTGTGAGATTCCACTAGATATGTTGTTGTTGTTTGAATAATCATCAATGAAACTAATGAAGAAAAGAAATCCTAAGGATGAACTAACTCTACTAGGACCCCAAACATCCAAATGAACTAATGAAAAAATACTCTGAACGATCCTCAGTACTATGCAAAAATGCAGCAAAGGTTTGTTTCCCATGTTGACATGGCTCACAATCTAATGTGAATAAACTAGACAAACTAGGCACCATCTTTTGTAGTTTGGATAGACTTGGATGTCCCAAACATTTGCGAATTAAGTCTGGAGGATCTATAATGGAGCATGCTATGAAGGAATTTGAAGAGGTAAGATCGTAAAGATCTTGTGATTCATGTCATGTGCCAATCATCTGTCCTGTACTGCGGTCCTACATGAGGAAAAAAATCATCATAATATGTTATGCCACAGTGTAGGGACATGCGTCAAACGACTAACAAATGACATATTAAAAGGAGAACCAAGGACATAAAGAATAAAGTCTAGAGTGACAAAAGATAAGGGTTTGGCATTTCTAACTCTTTTGGTTTGTTTGGATCCCACTGGCTAATGTAATAGAAGAAAGCGGTTATGAATAAACAATGTCAGACAGAAGTGATTTATTATCGAAAATAATAGGATTAGAAGAGCTTGAGTCCAAGAATTGCTTGCTACAAGAACATTAGGCTAAGTAACCGACAGTACATGCGAAGATGTTTGCTTACTTGCTCGATACTGAAAGAACTCATCATATTCTACCTGAGCAATATGAGCATTATTTGATGGTCGATTAGGCTGAGCAACAGATATTACTCGTGGAGATGTTTGCTTGCTTGCGATTCTGAAGGGACTCATTGTATTCCTTTATAGCAATAGGATCATAATTGGGTGGTAGACGATGCAAAATATGAGATATGTTACGAATGAGGCTAAGCTTATGACAATAACTACAGTTGAATCAAGATTTTCCAAAAGGACCTACTTCCCGTCGATTCTCCATAGACTAATATGTTTGTTTATCTATGGTTTGAGCTACAAGAACAGAGGAGTCAATGGTGGGTGATGAAACTACTTTGGGAGAGGTGAAGCATGACGAAGTAGACAAGAGAATAATTCATCAATTGTTGGAATCATAAGACTAGCTAAAATCTGATCAGATATGGAATCATGCTTAGTCGAAAGTCTAGCAAGTAGAAGAACTAGAAATGTCCACCTTGTGCTCTTTTTGATTTTCCACATTCGTAGTGACTGGTATCAACGTCTTAAATACCTCCATCACTGCATGTACCTATCCTAAGTATGTAGACATATCGGATTCTTGTTTCTTTATGTTAGGTCATCCAAGATCACATCATAGAACCGAGATATGTTATTAGTATATAAAGCACGAGCCTTTTTCCAGACTGAATAACATGTTTGGAATGGCGAAACAAGGACATTAACTTGGAACCAATAGATCCCACAAGAGACCATATAATTGAGCATCACTCTTCTCCCATTGTGCTTTGGCTTTTGCATTTTCCTAACTTGCTTTTGCCTTTCCATGTACCGCACAAGCATTGGATGTTAAGTAATCTTGGACACCATGACCCTTTCACCACAAGTCAACTGAGGAAGCCCAAGCTAAATAGTTAGAGCTTCACACTAATAATGTTGAAGTGATCATAGGGCTTCAACTTCCCACTGTTGTGCTTTTGGAGACAAAAATATCAATCCCAAATGGCATCTTCTAAAATTTGTCTTTTGTAGCCTAAAATCTAGAGGAGTTGCCAGAATCCAAAAAATTTATTTCTATCGCTGAAATGACCGCCAGAAGGTCAAAATCAGAACAAAGAAAAAATTATGTGTGCAGGTTCAGAATGGCGAGGCGACCATACTGGAAAAACATGTGCTGAAGAAGTGGCTGAAAATAGCCTGGAATTGCCGGAAACAGTGGCTGGAGATGCCAGATTCTGATCAAATCGGATCTGATTGCCAAAAATTGGTGGGAATCGGGAAATAATTGTATGGTAGCCTCAGAATGGAGAGGCAATCCTATTGAGAAAGAAAAACTGCCAAAAAGTGGTCAGAACACACCTCACATGCTGGTGCATGGTCAGATCTCGCCAGAAAGTCACACCTCTGATCGGCGTGAGGTGGTCTTTTCCAGTGGGTCTGATTGGGTTTTTGTTGTCGGAGAGTGAGGGACACAGTGGTGGTGTTAGTTTTCGCACAATACTAACGGGAGGAGATGATGATACAAATCAGCCTTGACAGTCGCCAAAAATTGAGACACGGTGACCTGCGAAAGTTTCTCACTAATACTCCAATATCATGTGAGAAATATAGAAGAATTATTGAATTGTATATCTACATTCTTACACAGACTCTATTTATAGACAGTATAACACAATCCTTTACCAAGTAGGATACTACATACAATTCCTATTCTAAGTAAGATCGTATATCTTTTCTATTCTAACAACCTACACCAATGTAATCCTTAATATAAATAGATAGCTGAAGGCTTTAGCTAATTAGGTGGTTTGTTTTTTTCTGAATAGTTGATAAAGAATTCTTTTGAGAGAGTATCCCTCGCAATTCATGAATTAGCTGAATTTCTCTTGTTACTCGAATTACTAATTAGCACGTTCAAAAATATAACTTGGAAAGAAGAAGCTTACCCCGGGCACTGGGAATTAACAGCTCCAAGGTATGGTAATCAATGTTCTCTGTCCCACTTTCTAGGATTGTGGAAGCCTATTTTCCAGCATCTTTAAGCAGAATTAGACCTTCCTTTCGAGCCATCAATAATCACCCATTATGATTATTGCTGAACAACCTAGAAATCTTATGTTTAAAGCATAAGGTAAAACAAGATCTATTTCAGTGCAGCGTTCAGGTCCTCTGATATCATCAGATAGGCAACTTTACAAATGGGTACAAAGGAGTTGCAAGAAGATGATCTTAGTATTCTGGGAAAATTCTACAACATATGCATAAAATTTAATAGGTAGCTTGATCAAATCCTATTATAATTAGGTATTATTTAGTATTGATATTTTTCCTTTTTAGAACACGTAAACTTAGCTATATAAACCTCTATAGCTTGTGGGAATAATCAAGTTGAGTTGTCTCTCAAATTCGTATTTGTTCAGAGCTTTCTTTAGTGAGAAAACAAGCCTAAAATAAGAGAACAAAATTACTGAGCAATTTTAAGGTAAACCAGCAAAACCTCCACTATTCCGCAATTTCAATACTCTCCAGGGGTGATGCGCATAAACCAATACCATCATTACGATAGGAATCCTCGTCTGTGGTGTTTTACGATCACCTTTCCATGGCAAAAAATAAGTGCTCTAATCACCTCCCAATGATCTAATACGGGTCTTTTTTCGTCATACATGGCCATAATTGGCCAAATATAAGCCATTGTTACACTTCTAGGTTGCAAAAGGACCTCCCTAGGGGCTTTATGGTAAGCTTTTCCTAGGTCAATGAAAACCATGTATAAGTCTCTTCCTGAGCCTATATTGCTTGAACAATCTCCTTACAGTAAGAATGACTTGTGTAATTGATAGCATGAATCTAGAACGCTTCTCAAGATAAAACAACCCCTCTCAACCACCCTCTCCAAACTTTGATAATATGGCTTAGTAGTTTTGTGAGAAATATTGGAGAAGAATATGATTGAATTGTGTTGTCTACATTATTACGTTGAGACCCTATTTATAGATACTATATTAGATTCCTTTTCCAACTAGGATACTATAATACAATCCTTTTCCAAGTAGGATTCTATATACTATTGTTATTCCTATTCCTATTCTAATTAGGATTGTATTTACCTATTCCTATTCTAACGCTCCCCCTCAAGCCAGTGCATACACGTCATATGTACCTAGCTTGTTACAAATATAATTAATACGAGGATCGATGAAAAGCTTGGTGAGATATCTGCAAGTTGATCACTCAATTTCCCAAAATCGACAATCAAGCTCAGTGTGCTTTAGTCTTTTCATGAAATACTGGATTTGATGCACAACACGATGTGATAAGTTCTTCAATTACAGTGTTGAGCTTCCCAAACCAAGCTCAGAAGACTGATTCATACCACAAAGGGAATTACACAAATGACATACAAGGCTATCAAACGACATTCAAGGCTACCAAACTCCCCCTGAGCAAAAAATCAGGTGGTTGCTCCATATAGATTTCTCCTCGAGATGATCATGGACAAAAACATTTTTAATGCTCAACTGATCAAAAGGTCAGTGGAGAATGACAATATGGATCATCTCGAAATTACTCTAAG
>JAOTQR010000086.1:10679458-10700729 GCA_025774065.1 Solanum ossicruentum
CATTGAGACCCTATTTATAGACACTATATTAGACTCCTTTTCCAACTAGGATACTATAATACAATCCTTTTCCAAGTGGGATTCTATATAGTATTGTTATTCCTATTCCTATTCTAATTAGGATTGTATTTACCTAGTCCTATTCTAACAAGTTTGATACCCCACTAGTTGTTGCAATTCTGAATGTCATCCTGGTCTTTTGTACAACAAAAGCATTGTACTCCATATACATGCTTCTGGCATCTCAACCATCCGTTCATAACATTTAACAACCCAGTCAGCCACTCCATACATGTCTTATCACGTTCTTCCAAAAGTCTACTGGGATTTCATCTGTCCTGGTCACTCTTCCCCTCCTCATCTTATGAATAGCCCCCTCAAACACTACAACCTTTATACATCTACAACACCAAAAATCTCCCTGACTTATGGAATGCTCTAACCCCCCCAAACGATATCCCTATAACCTCCTTCATTTTAGAGCTTATGGAACTATGTTTGTCACCTTCGCCTAATGTGGGACTTTTCTACCAACACTTTGCCATTCTTGTCCTTGATGCATCTTCTCCTCTCTTTCTAGCTTTTGATTTCCTTGATTGTAAAGCACTCGCCTTCAAAATTATTTGGAGACATCAAGCTCAATGAAAGTGGCTAGCTTGGTTTGGATAGCTCTTAGTAGGCATATCTCAATCCACACTATTTACAAACAAGAGGCTTTAGCTAGTGTAACTAATGTTATTTTTGTAGTACATGATTTGAGAATAGCAATTGTGTTTGCACCTCAGTTTAGAGACCAGATCTGGAACTTGTTTTTGAACCTTTTTGATGTGCAGCTGTCTATGTCAAATATAGAGCGACGTAGGTGCAAAAGCTGGCTAAGGCAATGACTAACAAAGTCTTGAAATACTTTTTGACCACAGTCCACATGTATTTATGGATTCACATGCATTTAAAAGAAAGCATGGATCTGTACATTGTGGCAAATTTAGATGCCTCTATTTTGGGGCTCTAGGTGTGAAATGAACAATGTAAGAAATGTTAATGCTATCATCACTTTAATAGACTCCTTGATTGTTATAAGTAGTGGCCTACTGACATGGTACATCTTACCACTTTCTGGGAGCTCCAAATGAATTAAATGTACATGTTAAAAAATGAGGTAAGTTGGAGCTAAAGTTGTCCCAACGGCATAAATCAAGAAAAGCTATAAGGTTCATTCAACAAATTTATCTTGTAAATCAAAATAATTTATATTAGTCTTAAAAAAGACACTAATAGCAAAAATGTTACAGTACATATGAGGCCACCCATTCTAAGTGGATTAAACAAAGAGAGTGGTCAAGATGTCGTAGAAATGGAGATCCATCTCCAAGAAAAGGATTTAATATTCACTTACGACTTTATAAACAGACAAGGAAAAAGGCTTGGAAGCACCACTAACCCCTTGTTTGGATGGTTGTTACCCGTTGTATTGTATTGTTAGTTTTAGTACATTGTTTGTTTTGGTTGTTACCTAAATTCAGTTGTATCATATCATTTAATTTCATCGTTAGGTAACGATGAAAAGACCCATTTTATGTAACAACCGATTTGGTGTGGTTGCGTCATTAATATCTCCTCCTCATTTTTTACTTTATTTATTTATTTAATAATTCTATCTTATCATTTACCCTATCTTTTCATGGAATCTACCACATGCCCTTCAATTTCTTGTAGGTTTATCATTCAAATTATGTGTGTATGATATTATGTAATGACGAAGAACAATACAACGAGATGCTCGAAATCCCTTATACCACATAGTATGTAGATATTGAAGAAGTGTATTTGACTTTCATTTATTTTGATTTAGTTTTTTTCTAATTGTAGTGTGACTGTTACTATTGTCATATTTCACTATCATAAGACGTATCAATAGTTTTCTATTCTAAATAGAAAGAAAGTCAATTTTGTTTAAATACTAGACATAACGAAGCGGGGGATAAATGCGGGGAAGAAAAATATTCTAAGAGGGATCCAAACATTGTAGTCATTGGAACAATACAGTATGATACAATACAACATAGTACAACACAATACAATACATTATGAAACAATACATAAGAACCATCCAAACAAAGTGTAAGTGGATCATTTGTAAATGGGACAAATGAAGAATCTAACAGCAAGGAGAAACTAATGGGATGCCTTGTAAAGAATTTTTTTAGTGGAAATAAACTCTGGTCTCTCAATGGGATGTTTATAGGAATTTATGGTCCCTCCTGTAGAGGAACTTCAGGAAATAATTACTGGTTGAATTGGCTTCCACCAGAGTTCTCTCGAATACGCCATCAGCACCCACGTCTATTGAGAGATTTTTTAATAGTCACACAGAAGCTTCTTTTTAAAAAAAATAAAGGTGTTATGTATCTTGCATCAATAAGATGCATGGTACAAAAGAGTTTGGTTAGCTCCAAATACAAAATATTACATTTCCAGTCAGGGCACTGAAGCAAACAGAAGTAAAAACCTAAAGTTTGCCAAGGACAGAATACTAATAAAATCTAGGAACCAGATAACATCATTTACAAGGCTAAGATTATTAGATTGCTCTAACTATATAAATTTCTAACACATTTGCTCTTTCACGGAATTAATGGGAGTTCAAATGCCATCAAAGCATCACATTTCAATTCGGTCCAAATACACCAAAAGTCACTGGAGCTACCAATTGTTGACACCTGATTTTATCCCTCTTTTTATCTAAATTTATTTTGGCTCTACAATTTACGCAAAGCCAACAATGTTACTTATTTCAACAGAAAAAATAATTTGCAAAGCCAACATATTATGTTATCACTACTACTCTAGTATAATTTTCTTTTCACATTGTTCTAGATTGTTCAGGATTATTAAAGAAATAATTTAAAAATTACTAGCTTTTAGCAGACCTAAATATTTATCTCATATTTAAGTTGTTTCTTTAGTTTAGTTCATACATTTATTTTATTTTGCACCGACCTATTAATAAATGATCTACTTATTTTTACTCTATTTTAATTAATTCGTTACTTTAGTTATTTATTGATCATTTTATAAAACCCCAAATCAAACAAAATCAGAAGTAGATGAAAGACCAGTCCATTTATACTAACACCACTAGGCGCCCATTTTATTTCATTCACCAGATCAAACTCACTTCCTGTTTGACCTATCTGGAAAACCCAAATATCACTTCACTCTGGCCCAACCACACTAACCAGTCATCCCAAAACCATCCACAAACCCATCTGTACGACTCGAAGATCCACTAGACCTATTCAAGCCCGGCTGAAATCTCAACCATCCATCAAATCCCATCCAATGGCCCACGTTTCCCTATCCTGTTATTTGAAAAATCTCATCAAAACAAAACGTTAATTCATTTCCTTAACCTAATCTCATGACCACCCACCCCACCTGCAAAAGAAAAAACTAAGCCCAACCCTAGCCTATATTGCCTCTCTCTATTTTCTAAACCTCTATTTCCTCTTTCCTTCTTCATTTCCGATATTAGCGGACCTTTCCATAGAGGAACCAGTACAAGATACGATTTTCCCCTCCTTTTCATTTCCTACCATACACTACCTTCGTCATCTTGGAAACTGGAATATCACCTGTGATATGATACACATCTTTCCTTTTACAGAGCATTCAACGCCGGCCTGGACGAACGAAGATACGAGAATGCATGGATGTAAGATTTTGAAGTTCATGGCCTTCATGCAACCACCAAAGACCACCAGATATGAATCAGTTAAACATTATAATCAATACCAGTAGTCCTCTTTATTAAGCTTAGGAATGTTGGTCAATGTCAAAAGCATAAGATTAACTAGCTACAAAACTGCTGATACAACCCAACTTGATTATCATACTGCTTAACATAAAATGTAAGATCTTCTAACAGACAGAAGATATGCAATGACCAAGCAGCAATGACAACACTATACCCAGTGTAATCCCATAAATGTGGTCTGGAGAGGGTGATGTGTACGCAGCTTGCCCTACCTTGTGAAGGTAGAGAAGCTGTTTTTGAAAGACCCTCGGAACATGCAATGACCAAGCACACATGAGAAAGAGATACATAAAGAGAAGGAGGAGCAGAAATGGGAGAAGAAACAGCGACTAGACCTGAGTCAGATACTTAAAAGCGTCTACGACAGGTGTAATCATATCCCTGTAAGCCTCAATCTGCACAGATGAATTGCATGTTATATCCCCAATGTTACAACATTGAATCTTGCAGGACTCGAAAAACATAGGCTGATAGGCACCAATTTAGGGGTGTTTTGATTGCCTTAAATTGGTGCTTGGATTGGCATTTTTTAAGTGGCTTAAAGTTAAAAACCAAAAGCCAAAAACCATAAGCTGGGAAGCCCCAACTTTTGGCTTTAGGCTTTTTTTGGGGTACTTTTTCATCTTTAAAAGGTGCTTAAAATCGCTTTTCGTGTTTATCCAAACACTTCCGAACCTAAAAAGGTGCTTAAAAGCCAAAAGCCATTAAAAATAGCCAATCTAAACACCTAATAATACCTGGTGAACAATTGTTCGCAATACTGTCATTGGATTGGCATGAGCAAGTTTGGCGACCATTCGACCAAGCTGCTTTAGATTTTCTTTTGCAAGGCGCTTCAGAATCCTCCTAGTGTCCAGCTATCACACAAAGTAATATTGCAATTATTTATTACAGAGAAGAGACAAAAAAATAAAATGCAATATTTCTAGAAGCAGATAACACCTTTGCTGTTTGCCTTGCAGCCAAAAGCATTGGATATTGCTCATCATCTTTCTCCCATTCACCATACAAACGATAACGCACCTAAAGCAACTAATGTTTGATCAGAAAAAATAGCAACAAACGCTGTAACATGAAGATTAAGACCTTAAACCAACCTCATATGGAAGGAGATTCATTAGTTCCCAGATCTCTAGTCCAACTGCAGGGTTTGCTGGTATCAACTGTAAGGAAGGAAGCAGGCATCCTCCTAATGCTTCTTCAATTCTTGACCTAGCATCCTTCAGGTGCATTTGAGGAGATCGATCTCCAATGGTAACAGTTTGGGAGATAAAGCCTGCCTCGCCACTAGTGACAAGCTCATGTGCACAAATGTAGTAACCTTTCAATACTCTGCATACCTGATTATCCCAGAATAAAAAATACCAATCTTAGGAAATATTTCAAATACTTGAATTAGAATCCTGCTAAATAAGCAAAATGTCAGTCACTGTATAAACAAGAAGTTATATCACCAAATCAGGAGCACCAAACCTTCTGTAGCAATAGCGTATCTCGATAAAGATGAGGTCCCACAGAAGAAAGCATCTCGAAAAGTTCTCTGGGAAGATTGATATAAGACCTACTGCTTGATGAATTTTCCACTTCCATAGAGTTGTCAGTGACAACTCCAGGAAGTGAACCCAAAAGTTGCATCTTGCAAACAAGGTCATTCGGTTCAGATATTGATTTTTCGATGAGCCTGATCATATGAATTAAAAATAGAATTATCAGCCAGTAAGATTATAGGAAGGATAAATGGCAAAGATAAAGAAACAATTCTTTTTTATGTTTAATAGGAAGTCCATAACTCCCTTAACAGACATTTAACATCCACCAATAATTTGGTTTCGATTAAGACATATATTTGCCCCCCCATTCCCACTGGTGTACTAACTGCTTCACCAACTTTCTCTTATCGTCCTCTTTTAATCCCCTAATGTTCCAAGAAATACTTTTGGTTCTCATTGATCAACAATTTATGGCCTTCTCCCCTTCCTCAATTAACTCTTGGTTCCCCTTCCTTACACCTTACATGTAATATTAAATTTCTAACTTCATTTGGGACTAGTTGACTGTCTCTGTTGCTAACCATTGGTATCCCCCTTCTTTGATCAAGCTTCTGGAATACTACTTCTGCATATTTCTCCAAACCACCAAACAGAGTCCTGAACTGCTTGCTCTATTTGATGATGTTATCGTGTACCAGGTAGAGGCACCAGCCTCCTCTTCCTTCATACACTCGCTGGAATCATATTGAATTGGTATAGGTTACTCCAAAGGAATTATCTGGCTATGCAAGGGGACCCTGGTGTCCTCCTTGTTTCCACCTGTGTCAGCCATGTCCAGCTCTGAGCTCAGAATCGCTGAGGTTAAAGTCGCCCCAACCACAAAATTCACCCCCCCTCCCACCTTGTTCATGTGTATTTCAAAGCTTCCTTTGATGATAAGCTCTCTTGTTTCATCACCATAACTAGCACTTGAGAACACTCTCTCCACCCGACATTTACAGAAAAACAACATACCCAATGGAATCACACAAAGTGGGATCTGAGGGAAGAGTGTACAGACCTTACCACTACTTAGTGGAAGTAGAGAAGTTGTTTTTGAAAGACTCTCGGCTCAAGTGAACCAAACCCAAGAGAAAGAAGAAGAAAA
The DNA here is from genome assembly GCA_025774065.1 of Solanum ossicruentum. Lineage (NCBI taxonomy): Eukaryota > Viridiplantae > Streptophyta > Magnoliopsida > Solanales > Solanaceae > Solanum > Solanum ossicruentum. The sequence continues at coordinate 10,685,913 of JAOTQR010000086.1, forward strand.
TAATAGAGAAAGCACAATGACTAAAAAGAAAAGCAATGTAAAGTCTAAAAGAAAAATAATAACAGCAAAATAACATGATAATCGAAAAAACAATAACACCACTATAGTGGCAGAAATATACCATAAACCAACACAAGGCAAGATTATACTCTGCTCTTACTAGCCTTCTACCCTAATACGCGACCACTCCTTCCTATCTAAGGTCATGTTCTCAATAATATAAAGTTGCATAATGTGCTGTCTAATCACCTCTTTCCAACACTTTTTCGGCCTACCCTTACCCCTCCGCATACCCCCTAAATCCAACCTTTCTTACTTCCTCATCGGAGTATCAACGCACCTCCTCTACACATACCCAAACTGTCCCAATCTCACTTTCATTATCTTGTCTACCACAAAGGTCACTCCCACCTTCTCTCGAATAACCTCATTCATAATCTTGTCACTCCTAGTATGCCCAAGCATCCCTTTCAACATCCTCATCTCCACAACATGCATCTTCTAAATATGTGAGTTCTTGACTGCAAGCACTACATGTATATAATAAAGACAATCTCACCACCACTCTAGAACTTACCTTTAAGTTTAGGTGTTACCTTCTTAGAACACAATACTCCAGAGGCAAGCCTCCATTTTATCCATGTCACCCAATGCGATATGTAACATCATCATCGATATCCCACTGAACTGGATATTCCAAGATACTTAAAACCTTCTTTAGAATAGGCTGAGTGGCAAGCCTTACTTACATGCCCACTTCATCTGACGCAACACTGAAATTGCATTCTAAATATTCCATTTTGGTCCTACTCAATTTGAACCTTTTAAAATTCAAGAGTTTCGTCTCCAAAGCTCCAACCTATTTTTAACGTTGTCCCGTGTCTCGTCAATTAATATTATTCGTCCGCAATAAACATACACCAAGAAACGTCCTCCTAAATACACTACATCAGCTCATCCATAACTAAGGCAAATAGAAAAATGCTCAGCACTACATCCCTTTCCTTCGAGAGCTCTTTTGGTTTCCCAAGAAAAGCAGTAGCTGGGGCAAAGCCTACTTTCTTCGATTATGAAACCCTATCTTAATAGAAAAATGTGTGAGTCTCCTCCCATCATTCTAACCTAAACGTTGACACATTATACATGTCCCTAATTGCCCCAATATACACTATCGGGATACATTTATCAACCATACAACTCCAGAGGACATCCCTTGGAACTTTTTCATAAGCCTTATTGAGATCAATGAACATCACATAAAGGTCCCTCTTTCTTTCCCTATATTTCTCCACCAAGTTTCGCACGAGATAAATTATTTCAGTAGTTGATCACATCGACATGAATCTAAATTGATTCTCTAAAATAGGCACCCTTCTCCTTACACTCATCTCCACCACTATCTTCCATACCTCAATAGTGTATCTTAGCAATTTGATACCCCTATAATTTAGTTACATTTTCGATAATCACCCTGATTCTTGTATAATGGAACCATTGTAATCCACCTTCATTCGTCTACCATATTAGTTGTCTTAATAATAGCATTAAACAACTCAATCAACCACTTCATACCTGCCTTGTCAGTGTTCCAAAATTCCATAGGGATCTCATTGAGTCCAATTACTCTTCCCCTGCTCATCCAACTAATAGCACATCTAACCTCTCCAACCCTAAAGCACCGGCAATATACAAAATTCCGAAGACTTTCCAAGTGTGCCAACCCAAGATGATGTCTTTGTCCCATTTTTCATTTAAGAGTTTGTGGAAGTATGCTTGCTATCTTTGCTTAATGGAGGTCTCGTCTCCCAACACCTCACCTTCCTCACCTTGATGCACTTCACTTGATCCAAGTCGCAAGCTTTTCTCCCCCATTTGCGCAAACCTATACAATCTCTTCTACCTACCTTTTTCCCTTAGCTCGAGATATAAGTGTTCAAAAATTGTTGTCTTAGCATTTGTGACCACCAACTTCACATCTACCTTTGTCGTTTTATAGATATCCTTAAGCATCTACTTCTCATCCTCATCCACACACTCTAACCATTTCAAATAGGCAACCTTTTTTGGCTTTCACTTTACCTTCGAACTTCTCCATTCCACCACCTATCTCTCGATATTCTTAGAACCGCTATAGCTACTTTCCTAATGCAATTAGTAGTCATACTCCACATTTGTTCACATCCTTGTTACTACTCCAACCCCACCCCCCCAAAACCAATCAACTTCTCCCCCATCTCCCAAGAAAGGTAGGAATCCAGCCACTCCGGCTAATCCTCAATTGGTCAAAAAGAATTTTTTCCTCCTATCCCTCATAATCTCTAGTCTATCACCAAAAGCTATGTTGGGTAGTAATATTTTCACCCGAAATAACCTTAATCACCCTTTGAAGGAGCAATAATCCATCTTATGTCATAGCTAATGTACTACAAAAGGTAACCAAGTCATTTTCCCTTTTCAAAATACACGAGTTAGCAACTACCAACTTAAAGGATTTAGCAAAATCTAGTAATAACGCCCACTTTTGTTACTCTTTTCAAAACCAAAGCTTCCATGAACATCACCAAATTCACTAGAAGGTGCAATGATATGACCATTAAAATCTCCACAAATGAAAATCTTTTCGGTGTTCGATACACCTCCTACTACCTCATCCAAATCCTCCCAAAAAGGCTTAGTGACCTCCTCATCCAGACCCACTTGAGGCACATAAGCACTAATAATGTTCACAATAAGCCCATCGACAGCTATCACTTATCTTCCTAACCTCCAGCATAAACTCCCTTAGGTTCCTGCCTACTAGAATACCTGCTCCATTTTCTATCACTTGAACCTCCTAAGTACCACTTCAGACGCATAAGCACTGATAACATTCACAAGAATTACCAAGAACCTATATAGAATATCAAACAAGAACTATAGAAAGGAATATGAAGTAAGCAAATAATGGAGAATGAATTTGAAAAGATAGCAACCGACTTTTGCAGGATATTGTTTGGGATGAATAGTCCATTTCTATGAAGCAAATCTTGAAGAAACAAGGAATTCGACACTTTGATGTCGTCGGAGGTTCACCGTAGACGGCTATTCCAACTAGATCACGTACGAATCTTACAAATTTGTCTTTACCAAAATGAAATCTCCAAACTAGAGTTTTGCTAGAGAGGAGAGAGGAAAGTGGCGGCTTTTTTGGCTCACTATCTTGCTGAAGATGATAGCTAACAAAGAGATAAGAGGAGACGGGGTGTTCTTGGTGAGAGACGATGACATGAGAGGAGCGGGTGGTTGACGGTGGTGGTTTGGGTGTCACATCCGCGAAATAGAGAAGAGTGGCAAACAGCGGAAACATTTTTGAATTATTAATTTCCAAGAGTTAAATGAACTCTTTCTATGAAAGGCTCGTCAACTAAAGGAGCTCTTCTACAACCTGATGCTTTCGGTCTAAAAGACTTGGGAAGAGCCTATTTAAATGAGAGCCTAGCAAACAAGTAGTCCACTAGCCCATTAAGCTCTTCATTCAAATTTTCTAACCTTGTACTTAACCTAACGTTGAGTCCTTCATTAATAAGCACAAACACAACTACCATTTGCTCTCTCCCCACAGGGTTTGTGTATGAGAATCCCTTTTATAAAGGGATTTTTTTTGTATTGTACCACAAAGGTTACTTTGTATTACCCTCTCGTAAAAAAAACATGACTTGAAACTTGCACTTTTCTTCGATGAAACTTGAGGCTTTATCCAACGAGACTTATCTCACTTTGCTTTCAACTCATATCGAAAAGTGTGTTTGATCCGTCTCGCAAGATCAACACCTCTTTCAATATGTTTTTCCATCGTTTGTAACTAAGATCCTCGCCCACTTCACATGGTTCTTCAACACTGTCTCCTTTTCAGTAGCCACCCACTGCTCAATTTCTACAAAAACTTGACTCCACCATAGGGTTTCCCAATTTCTACAAAAGCTGGATGTAAAGATGTAGGCGAACTGCTATAACTTTTGTTAGAATAGGAATAGGAATGTATCGTCCAATTTAGAATTGAAATAGGAATAGTATGTTGTTTCCTAGTTGGATTTGGATTAGATTGTAGTATCTATAAATAGGGTCTTTATGTAGAAATGTATAAACACAATTCAATAATATTTCCCTCCCATATTTCTCGCATGGTATCAGAGCATCTGTGATAAAAGAACAAAATACATGTTCTGGTGGTTGTTCACTGTTCCAGTGGCTGTTTTATGTCACCTTCGTTTTGTGGGTTTTGTGCAAAAACCAACACCATCACTAGGCTCGAGAAGCCCGAGTAACCACAACCCAACTAGAACCCACTGGAAAATCTCCTCCACGCGCCCTCACGCGCGACTGCCAATGACTATGGAGGTTAACCAAAATTGGGGACCCGCAGTCTAGGCTAAAACCTACGTTTTTCTATTTCCACTAGCCTTGAAGTATTTGTTCCACCATGAATCTATGGGGACTTCAAAAAGGAATGTGTTGCCGTATAACACATATATATTACTCCAATACCTTCTTTAATTCAAATGACTATCTTCTGATCTTAGAGAAGGGTTCTCTTTGCTGGCCTTTCCCAGATATCCTACAAGACACCTACTCAACAACCCATCCTCTTGCTCGTCTCATATGCTTGCTACCGTTGTTTCTCTATGGCTTTTTTCAAAGCCATTTGCTGTCTCTCAATCTTTTGAGTAAGGATAGTTGGAGTCTTCTAAATCTTGGTAGAGTAGCTGTTACCAGTTTTCTGGAGTATTTAATGAAATTCTCTACCTTAAATGTTATATATCATTCCATCAAGCATTCAAGACTGGTTCTGGGATGATAATGACATATCTTCCCCCAGCATTTAAGGTTATAATGCTCAAATATCTCCCATATTCATCATGTTTTCTTGTACAAAAACATTCTTCTTTTCTGTCAGCAAACTTCCATCTCCTGGTGTTCCATTTATCAGATGTGACTTCTCTTAATATGAGGCATATCCTTTTCATTACCTTGCTGTAAGTTGCTTACAGTTGATCTCCTCATCATTCTTCGACTTCTCTCCACCCATTCATACCGAACAGAACCATCTACATTCCATTTGGTTATATCAAAAGAGAGCATTTTTTAAATTGTTCAATTTTCCCACTCACCTTATTTTCTCTACTATACACCACTATATTTCACTTTTTTGTGGGTCCCTCATTTATTCTCCCTCCCCAACTTGACATAACTCAAGTGCCTTCCCAGCCAATTCTACAGTCTCTTGTATAATATCTAACAAGAGATAATTATATCATACTTTCCTTTCATGGAACTCCCAAGAACTTATAAAAATGAAGGAATTTGTTCTCTGCCCATTTAGACAACCTCCCCCTACAATGGTCACTAAAGGTTCAAGGATATCTTCCCCTTCCCTCAATCCCCTAAATTTTCTCCAAAGTTGTTTGCAGCATTCCTCAAATCAATGGCAATTCTAGCTCAGAGTCATCGATCTGCCCCTATCACCTCGGTACTACAACTATTTACCATAAATTGGAGCCTAAAGCTTTATTCTAGCTCTCACACCTCAACAGGGAATTTTGATCCCCTTCAACCATGCCTCCTTTAATTTGGACTTTGCTGGAAGCACCAAATCTAGCTAAAGCTTTGATGGACATAAAGTATTCATGCAATTTCAACAAATAAAAATATGTTTTAGACAAAACATGAAAAACAATATTCTATTCGCGAACTTCTCTAATAAATCTTGCATGAAGATGAATACATGGAAAAAGAGAAGGAAAAAAAAGCTAAAAGCCAGGGAAAGAAGATGCATCTGTAACAATTTCATCAAATACTTCCAAAAGCAAGGAAGAAAAAGTCATGACATATTGCCAACATCCTCCATGAAAATTACTGAGGCCTTTGTAACTTCTGGCCTCTCAGGGTTGTTGAAGCTTGTGTTGGTTCTTTTTTATAAATAGACACATGTTTGTATAAATGACATCATACAGTTTTCTAACATGGAAGGCACGAGATCTCTATTAATCCCATGTGCCAGAAAATAAAGTGAGAACAGAAAGAAAACTTAAAATCTAGCTAAAAATAGATCAACCCTCTTGAACTAGGGTTCTGGTAACCAAAATAACAATGGAAAATGTATGGGGATCGTGGACGGAAAAGATGAACAGCACAGGGAGAAGAATCACATGGAAGCATGTCAAAGGAATTTCTCACGAGCCCAACATGTGCATGACTTTCATCAATAGATCTAGCTGGTTTTCTTCTGAAGAAGGTTGCGAGCCTTGCGGAACTGTTGTTTTAGCGCATCTCCAGACACTAAAGGTGACCCACACAGCAACTTTGGTCAACGAAAAAAGCACATTGACTATCTTTCTTCCTCATTCAGATTGCTAGTGATTGCATAGTAAGAATTGTAACAAAAGAGCTATTATACCAAGTAAAAAAGGAACAAGAAGGAGAAAGCTCAACTTTGATTATATTCCCTCAAGCTATTGGGTTTTAAATAATGGAGTTCGAATATTATCCGACGTTGCAACATCAATCTCGTTTTTTCATATAGCATTTGAAGAAGAAACAAAAACTCATAATCCCATATTTGGCATTTTTGCTGAGGATTAATCTCATTGCAACAAGGTCGAAAACGGGAAAGCAAAACATATGTAACAAATTATTGGAGAGAATCAAATCTTAGTTAAATCTGACTGGTCATAATTGATACACAAATAACTTACTATACTCCTAACAATGATAAATGATAGTATCAATTACGGTTCCACCTTTGCTCACAAAATAACTAAAGCTAAATTATTATGAGAGATTTTGATTTACCTGAACAATCCATCACATATTTGCACATGCTCTGCTGGATTAAGATGTGAGAGACGGTCAAACAACACGCGAGCATGATACCTGGCAGTAATAAACGTTTCATGTAAAGGTATCCTGTGTCTAAATTATTTATAAAAAGAAGATAGAAAGAGCAAAAGACCAAAATACCACAAAAAGAGTCAACAAACATGGAACTCAGATGATTTTACCTACATAGGATGACAGAAATATTTTACCTGCTGAACAATTAACAAAGGGATATATATCTAGGGAAATGGAAGAGAGAAAGAAAGCAACACTGACGAAAATCAAAGTACCCTGAACTATGCAAAATTGAACAAAAATGCTCTCAATTAATAGTTTGGCCTAATAATGCCCTTGCCTCATTAGTTTGGTCTAAAAGAATATGTTTAAAAAGAAATGAAATAATATATTTATTTGGGAAAAGGGCAGTTTTTTACCCTTTTAAGTAACAAAAGGGGCATTTTTAGACCACACTATTCACGACAGGACATTTTTAGACCAAAACTATTAACTGAGAGCATTTTTGTTCAATTTCGCTTAGCTCAAGGGCATTTGACCCTCTCCGATCAAAGCATAGAATCCTACTGTAAAATGAATTCTTCCGACAAAGAATACTCCAAAGGATGTATGCTAAATTTGCAAAACCCTTCATGAAAGAAAAAGAAGTGAATTTACGAAACAAATCATGAGTAAAATACTTTGCAATTATACAAAGATTAATGAGGAAAACACTGATTAGAACCTCACAAGTTTGAAAAAAAACTCTTCAGAGTTGTATCCACTAAATTAGAACTGAGATAAGAGTTAAAAGTTGAGACAACCCAGTGTAATCCCACAAGAGGGGTTTGAGGAGGGTAGGAATGTGCACAAACCTTCACCTCTAACTTCGTGGGTAAAGAGGTTCTCTCCAGTAAAAACTCAGAACAGGCAGATAAAGAATGGATATTATATGCCTAATATCTGGCACAAAGACGAAAGTAAGCTGCCATCTCACTAGACAAAAGAACTGATATTTAGTTTCTAGAAGAAAAAGCGAGACCCAAAAGCTAGAGTAAAATTACAAAACCAAGAGAGAAGATAGTAGAACAACTACATACATAAAACCAGTCACAGCAAAGTAAAGCTGAACAGATGACAAGAGCATGCACACCAGCAAATGCAAAGGTTAGGTTATAATCATGGAATTTCAAAATCAAACTTACCAATCATCCACTTCAAGAAATCCCATAAGCAAGCCCAGGGGTTGACTATTTTCTAGCTCCGAGGAACGCTCAGCAACTGCCTCTGTTTCCATGTCCAATGCAGCATACAGATCCACTGTCACATCTCCTTGTTTCTCTTCATCCATGAGATCCTTCCCAGTAGCAGCAAGATTTATTCTACCTATTTTGTTAGCCTACATGAATCCAAGAGGAAAGTTAAAATAACCTCCTAACCAAACAAGCACACCGAACTTCAAGATAAAATACCCGCATTGAACGGAAGTATTCACATTAGAAAACTTTTGGAACCTCATCAAGTCTCTTAGTTGAAAATGTGTTGTAATGGTCAAAAGCATCCTCCTCCTTGGGAAGTAAATGTGCATAACTGAAACAAAAACCAGGTTGCCAGTAGCAATAAGTTGAAGTAAATCCAAGTCCAGGTTACCTACCAAGAGATGACTAGAAAGCCCAATCATGGTTGGGCCTTAAGCGACTCAAGTTAATCAGTAGATGCTTTTGCTTAGAATAAGCAACTTCTTATATCAATAACAAGAGGATGTAAAGATCTTACTTACTTTCACAAAAAGAGAAGACAAATAAGTAGCATATTTTTCCCCTTTAGACATTAATAAAGCTAACAAGTCTCTGCCTTTTGATACCAACCTAGTGCCCATTGACATCAATCTCAGGGCAACATCCTTTTTGTTCATTATTAAACGGTCTTTTAGATGAAAACATTCCTATTATTCTTATACAAACAGTATGTTGTAAACAAAATAAGCCATGAAAAAAGACTCAAGAGATGCTCCTAAACTCCTTTAAAATACTTTTTTGGTCCAACAAGTACCAGTGTTTTTGATAACCTATTTTGATCCACTATCATAATTCACATTAGTGACCATCAATCAAAGGCATCGATATCCTATTACTACATGAGATAATAACCAAAACCACCAAGTCAAACTCTTACTTGGCTTTTGATAAAATACACGAAAATCTCTTTTTACATTTTTTTTACAGTAAATTTCTCGTTTTGTGTGTGTCATCCGAATTCTTTATATGCATGAAGAAGGTGTCTGATAAAATACACAGTTTAATTACCATCTATGGTTTGTGAAATGGATAATAAATTAAAAAATCCACTTCTGAAAGAGCAAAAAAAGAAAAAGAACACACTCAAGCATGAAGAAAGGCATAATACTTGCTAGCAAGAGAGGTGGATAATCATGCACTCTTTCATGCACACCAGCGATTCAGAGCTTATTTAAAGCCTAATGCTCCCTATAAAAATTAAGTAGACTTTTTTGGCACTCAAATACTTTAAAGAAACTAGTCTTGTTGTACGCGTTTTGTATGTGATCAAAGCGTGTACCTCATATGGTAACAAAATTATATAAAAATATTAAATTCAATTATGAGCTAATAAAAAGATTAAAAAAAACTCACTACAAAAGTAATTTTGATAAATTATTTATTTATAAAGGCCCTATATATCACGGTAAATTAGAATTTTCTCTAGTGATTGTAAAGTATTTTCTTGATTCGAATAAGGAAGAAGTAGAAGTCTATCAAATAAGGAAGATTTAGAAGTCTTTCACAGCTAGACGTCCTTATTTTATCACTTCTTTTCATATATTTTAAAAGTCAATATTATAAATATAACTAAATAATAATTTAAAGAAAAAAGGTGCAAAGACAATTTTGTCTAAAGAGGAGTCATGAAGGGCAAAAAGTTCAAACAACATTTGTAAGGGCCGTCACACTTTTAATATAGTATACATAGATTGTATAGGGGAGGACGAAAAGGTGGGTGAGGTAACCAAATATACAGATATACTCACATGCTGTCAACATCGATAGAGTCTCTTTTCACCAGCAAGGCTGTTAGCTGATAAAGTTCACTTGGAACAGGATCATTTACTTCCAACCGTTGGTAGTATTGGAACTTAAACCCAAGAATCTGGGAGGCATGGGACTGCAAATAAATGAGAAGTGGAAAACAAATGCACTTTCAAGACTGGGAGAGCTCCACAAAACAAGAAAACGAGAAGACAACCACAATTATACCTTGGGAAATATTGGAATCAAGTCCAAAAATATACTATTACCAGGCTGACGTTCAAAACACTCCAAAACCTGTAAAATCACAGGCCAAAGACAGAACTCAGCACTGAACTTTCGCTCTGGATAAAGAAGGAATGGAAGTGAAAAAATGGCATTAAAAATATGGAAATGTATGATATCATTCTGGATAAAGAACGTACAATATCAAAGACTCGGTTTGGATCCAGATCGAAGTGCCCAATCAACGACTGCATATGGTCCAAGAATTAGAAATACATAAAAATGAGATTTCAGCTATCAGCGTGCTGAGTTGAAATAAAACCTTGATTATGCCAACTGTAGCAGCTGAAGCATTTTGCGTAGAACCCCCTGGAATTTGACAAAGGAGAGTGACCTACAATTACAGTCAATGGAGAGTCACATTAAAGAAGAAAACAAAAGTGGAGCTACAAAAAGTGGAGAAAACAAAAGTTGAGCTACAAAGTAGTGGAGAACAAGAGGTAAACATCACCAAAATCGGAGCACGAACTACTAAAAATTGCTTTATTCAGAGAACAAATGCAGAGAGAACTTTGCTTCGCACAAAGCAAGAAAGGAATGGGGATAATCATTTTGCTTGGAAGGAGAAGTGAAGGTTTGGTCTTTCTTCCCGTTAATCCATTGACTAGGGGTGTTCAATAATTTTAAGAACACTCGAGAAAGGGAAATCAAGGTGGAGCTTCAGGGGAAAAGATGAAAGTTTGCACCAGACATTCTCCTGTATCTTTAACCATCAGGATTTAAGGACAACCAGTTTTCAGAGGACAGGTGAAAGTCCTCCAGTCACCTCACATACTTACATGTCATTTGTTTGCACTTAGTGTGGTCTGAATCCGAATGCTTCAGATCTCAGTCCATTAAGTGCATTTTAAAATCTCTTAATAATGGAGGCAAAACCGAAATGATTCAGACAAACCTGTTTTGTATCAATAAAATCATTCAATTAGGCCGCCCCCAATCTTAAAAGAGCACTCAACTTTAAGATATTAAGTCCATATTAAAACTAAAACTTGAAATTTTTATGTGTAAATGAAGATGATTTATTCATTTTTATTAGTTTATCATCTTTGCGATTTCAAAAGTAGATGGTCTATCTTTATTAAATTGAAAATTGACATTTTGTGAGTGATCAATTTATTAAGATGGCAAATATTTATCCTGAAATAATTCAAGTGAGAATAGCAAACATAGCGACAAAATTGGTCTTCTCATAGCTAGTAAGAAGGCTGCCACAAAAAAAAATTGTCAGGTGATTATCTACCTTGGCCCAATTACATGAAATAAAAAATTACATAATAATTCAAAGGTATAATTGGAAAGAAATTTTCTGTAGAGTTATAAACTAAGCCCAGTCTTTCGGAAACAGCCTCTCTATCTCTATGAGGTAGTGGTAAGGCCTGCGTACATTTTATCCTCTCCACTTGTGGAATTTCACTAGGTATGTTGTTATTGTTGTTTTTAAACCAAGCACAAGGTTAGGTGGGAAGCAATGAACTGAGCACTTGATAAAAAATAATTTGTGAATTTTTTCTGCATTACTAATCCCTGTGTTACTAATTTCTACATTACTAATCCATCTGTTACTAATTTCTATACTACTAATCTCTGCGTTATTCATCGTTATACCAAATGACCCCCCAAGTGTTATATCATATTACAGCAAAATAATAGATCAAAAGTGATCTATCTACAAACCAACAAATAAACCGACATATTACAGCACCCCTAGACTTCTTTTACTAGGGGAGTGCAAAAAACAAACCGACAAATAAATCAAATCGAGAAAACTGTTATCGATTTATTGTTATTAGATTATTAGGTTAACAAATTTTTAATGACTTTACAAAAAAAATTATTGAGCTTTGGTCTGGTTTGATTTCGATTTTGAGTATTAAGTTATTGGGTAAATTAATAACTTATTAAGACTATAGCAATTTACCACTTTATCCTTTTATAAATATAAATATTAAATATTAATAACTAACATCATTAGACATTATATTGATACTCGTAAGTCATGTATTTGCTTGGTTTCCAATGTATAAGCTTTCTGTCGAGAAAGTAAATTAGAATATAAAGTCAAATATTGCATATTGTTAAGTTTAGGTGCTCAACAAATATTTTCAAAAATATTCTGCCATTTACAATTGATTTGCTTGTTTTACTATATCGGAGTGTCTCATTGTATCGCCTCAAATTGTTAAAGAAGTCATATATTTATTTTATGAGTATTTCTGATTGGGTAAACCGAAAACCGAACCATTAAAGACCAAAAATCGTAAATCGAAAACCGATAAAAATATCTTTTTGGTTTAGTATATTTAAAAATTGAAAACCGATAAACCAAACCGATATATAAAATCGAACCAAACTGACCGATACACACCCCTATTCTTTACAACAAAAATAAAACAAAAGGATAAAATCCATCTTAACTTTTTGCATTGAATTGTGTCTTCAAAACTTCTTGAGTTTCTCTCTGTCCTTATTGACCACCATATGCAAGCAAGGACCATTCCACCATTGTTTTTGTTTCACCATGTTCCCTTTGTTGATCCAAGTTATAGAAGATCGATAGAATTAACAGACATAGTTCATCTAAGCTCCACCCAGTTTAGGAACAGAAGGCACAAATAAGTATTGAAAGAATAATGTATAAACTGATGGAACATTGGATTCTAAAGCTATCCCACATAATCACGCCTTGAACATAACTTCAGTTAGGCGAGCTTCCCTAGCAACCACCATGAAAATCATACAACCTTGGTAGGAAATTTATCATTTCAAATGCACTTATGGCCAATTCGCAATGGATTGTCCTGTCTGTGAAAGGTTACAATAATCTGATTTAACATTATAAATCCCATTCTTGTTTTCGTTCCAATAATGAGCCTTCTTTCTCCTTGAGACCTTTGAAAGCTTCTAAACTAAATAAAAAATAATTGATTCTCCCCAGCTCCCAATCATTTAACCCTCTCCTGAAGATCATTTCCAGGCATTCAATCTACAAGTACTATCCAGTTTGATGTCAAGACTTGATGCTATAGAAAAGAACTCAAGAAACATGTCTTTTACTGGCCCATGACCTACCCATTTATCATACCAAAAAGAAGTCCTCCTCCCATTGCCCACCCTTATCTAGTACTCATCTGAAAAGAATCGCATAGTTGCCTGATAGCTTTCCAAACCCCTGTCCATGAGGGGTGTTGATTGGACTTGTACACCACTGATCTGTCTGGTTCTATTTTTCGCCAATGACAATTCTCCACAAGGCATCAAAAGTTCAGTATTGTACTTCCACAACCACTTCAAGAGTAAGCTTTGATTATTTGCTATTAAGATCCTGTGGCCTATGCCCCCTTCCTTTTTGCTGGTCATGAGAGAGTCCTAATTAACCAAGTGCATTTTCCCTATCTTAGTCACTCACAAAGACTCTCTTTAAAATTGAATAACAAAAAGTAAGAACTCCAGTTAAATAGCCAAAATACATTTTTCTCTTTTTTCATTGCTAATTTATTTTGGATTCTCATACAGCCTCCGTTCGCTTTTAATTATTTTACTATACTAAAATTAGAAGTTCACTTTTACTTGTCTAGTTTGGAATAACAAGCGATGATTTATCATTTTATACCTATTACCTCTATTATTAAGTACTAATCATTTCATTTTCCAACATGTAGATGACTTGTAATAATTAAGGGTAATATAGAAAAATTACCATTTTATTTCTTGCTCTTAAGAGATGTATCAAGTCAATGGACAAGTAAACATGAATGGAGGGAGTATTATTCAAGATTGTAATTTAATTGAGTTTTCAGCATAAATTCATTTGGCTTCTTCCAGCATCCTATAACTAATGAGATGATTCCCTCAAATTTAAGATATAAAATCACATGAACATGTAGTTGTTTGTGATGGCCCAATAATAGTAACAGAGTCTTCTTCACCAAATGGACAAGAAGGTTGAATCTGTGACGGTTCAATGACCTTTCATTATTTTAATATCATTTAGAGTATAAAACAAATAAGAGAACACAAAATAAAATGATATTTATTCAAAAAAGATGTTTAAATTAATTAAGGGAAAGAATATATTATTAAGGGTAAATTAACCAAAAATCGATTTTCTAGTTTCTAGTTAATAATAATAAATAAGTTAATAAAATGTAGAATGTTTCAGAGAAATCAAGATAAGGGAGGTAAAAGTAATATTGTAAACCACAAAGGATTGGTGCTATAAAGCAAAACTGTAATATCCCAGGCACTGTAAAAATGGCCTAGGTTGATATTTAGGTCAAGCGGATTGCAAAATAATTTTTTCGAAAAATTTACTTATCCAAAGCGGTCTGCGACACTGGTGCATCGGGGACATGGTTCAAGATGGGCCAAAATTTTCCTTTGGCCAAAATTTGGCCAAACAAAGCTAAAATTGAAATTTGCTCAACAATGACCTATGGTGAACCCACTTTGCGTCACGAACATGATCCACCACTATATACAGTTTTCAGTTATTAAATGGGTGTACTTCGAACTTTTTCCTCTGCATCATTTAATGAATCTGGACAGTTTTGAGACTAATTCCCATCCTATAAACTACCCTTGGCCCCCAAATTGACCCCATTCTTCCACAATTCACACATTACAAAATGCTCTCAAAGCT
>JAOTQR010000086.1:10716686-10728034 GCA_025774065.1 Solanum ossicruentum
GTCTGCGCTTCTTTCAATTGTGAAGTAGCAGTTAGTCAATGTAACTTTCGACGCTCATCATGGGTCATCCGGAAACAATCGCGCTATGTTTTTAAACATAGGGGTGGTTGCGTACATCCGACCCCCCCTTACCCCGCAATGGGCGGGAGACTTTGAGGCATTGGGGTAATGTTGTTGTTGTTGTATTGGTTTCATGGCATATCATATACTATATCTCGTTATATATCTCCTTCTATATTATGTGCCCTTGTCATCTAACATTGAATGCAGGTTTGGTAAGTCATATGCATTGTACACCCGCATACCTAGTACATTCTAAAGTACTAACACACACTTTTGCCTACATGATCTAACCATGTAGAAGAATAAGTTTGGGTTACACCAAGTTAGATCAGAAGGACTACCTAGTACCAAACAACAAAAAGCTATGAGACAAGGAGAAACAGGTAAATAATGTCACACAAAATATTTATTTTCTAGTAAGCTCTAATATAGAAGAAATGATATATATATATATATATATATAGATAGATAGATAGATAGATAGATAGATATAGATATTGTGTTTCGTCCAGGATGTACTGTTAGAATATTTTGAGAAGAAAAGAATTGAAGATCTGTTTTATTTTTTTTGTGATACAGTTGGATGTTCATAATATGATCACAAATATATTTTGGGCAGATTCAAAAATGATAATCACTATGAGACTTAGAGAGATGTGGTCTCATTTGATACCACGTCTCAGACGAATAGAGAATATAGACCTTTGGCTAGTTTCGATGGATTAAATAATCATAGAAAAATTGTTGTTCTTGGAGGTGCTTTAATGTACGATGAGACTTCAGCATCATTTCAATGGTTGTTTGAGACATTTTTCAAAGCGATGTCCTGAAAAGAACCAAAAACTTTTTTTTTACAGAGCAAGATCCTACTATCAGTAAGGCTATCTCACTCGTGATGCCTGAAATTCATCACAGATTATGTGTCTGGCACATGGAGCAAAATGCAGCTAAACACCTCAATCAAATTTATAAAAGGTATGCTTCTTTTCGTGATGATTTTAGAAGATGCATTTATGAATATATGGATGAAGGAGAATTTATAGTTGCTTGGAATACTATGCTTGATGAATATCATCTTTATGAAAATGAATGGTTGCAAGGAATATATGCACTGAGAAAAATTATTTGCAGCATATGGAAAGAAACATTTTTCAGGTGATATCATTATTTATATCAATAGCACACAATTGAGTGAAAGTTTGAATAGCGATTTGAAAGATTACTTACAGTGTGATTATAATTTATTACAATTTTTTAAGCATTACGATCGAGTAATTGAGGATAAGAGATATAATGAGCTGCAAGATACTTGTGATGGCAGTGATGCATCACAACGGTTTCCAGTATTAAGAGCACAAGTTCCTATTTTGTCTCGATGCTAGAGAGGTTTATACCTCAAATATTTTTGCAAAATTTCAAGATGAATATATGAAATCATTGTCAATCAAAGTAAATGGAAGTGAAGAGAACAATTTATCCACCATGTACAAGGTCAACAAGCATGGAAATGCTCAAGAGTATATTGTTAAAGTGACTGAGTTTGACAAGATATCTTGTACTTGTATGAAGTTTGAGTCTATGGGTATACTTTGTTGTCATGTAATAAGAATTCTCGATGTGGTAAGAGGAGTTGGTAATTCCAACCAAGTACATTTTGAAAAGATGGACAATAAATGCGAAGGCTCAAAATATTAAAGAAGTTGTTGGACAAGACATGGAGATCAATGATCCGAAGCTGATCACTATGAGTCGTTACAGAGTTCTTTGTCCTATATTTGTTATGGTAGTAGAAGCTTCTGAAACAGATGATGGATATAAGATAGCTGTAGCATTTGTAAATAAGATAAGTGCAAAGTTGAAGCTAATCATGAAGGCGACAAATTCGTCTCCTAATACTAGCGATTCAACAAGATATTTTTCAACAAAAGGTATGAACAAAGATATGCTCACAAGAGCCAAAAATTTTAAAAAGAATGGAACATGACACAAAAAGAGGGTCAATGGTTCGAGAAAACAAGTCGATTTCTATTATTCAGAATGGACCGAGAGTTGGTGATAGAACTAAATTTGATAATGCAAGAACTTCCAATCAGGTGCATGGAAAAATTCAATTTGTGGAATACCTCATATACATTTGTAACAACTTTGACAATATTTAGCAATCATACATAATCAACAACAACAACATATCCAGTGGAATCCCACAAATGGGGTATGGGAAGCGTAAATTGTACGCAAACCTTACCACTACCGATCATATATAATACTTTTTTAAAATTAATTGACAGGATTTAGTTCCAAAAGGATGCATTTTCTAGAATTTTGATATGAGTGCATCTCAACATATGGCTTGTGCTAACTTATCCCTTAATTCAGGATTTTCTTTTTCGATGAAATATCCTAACTTTACTCAAATGCTTACGATAATATTAACATAATTTTTTTTAATTTAAGGTCAAAAATAATTTTTAATTAAATTTATTTTTGTCATTTATGCAGGAGCCTTACTGTTATAATGGTTTTGCACATGCACAAAAATCTTATTCACTTCATAATGATCAGGTTCATATTGAATTGTTCTTTTATTTTTGTGTTTTAATCTACAACTATTAATATTTTCAAATAATTTACATTTTGCAGGCAAATCTTTTTGAGAGCCTAGGAACAACACAAAGTTTCCAGATAACATTACATTATGAACTATGCTAAATTATATATTTGAAACTTTTTTTTGTCAGTATTATTAACACTATTTTTGTAGTTTTTTGTATTTTAATTTTATCTATCATTAATATTTTTTGTATTCAGATTAGTACATTATTTTATTTTTGTTACAACTTTTTTTCTAATTTATTGTAATACTCTTTATTTGAATTATTTTATAGCTATTAGTGCTCTCATATCTGTATCTCCTTTCAAGTTATTTGATAGGCTCTATTTAAGCCTAAGGTCTATTAGAAACAGACTCTCTATTTTTACGAGATAGAGGTAAGATATATGTACACTCTGCGCTTTTTAGACGTCAATGTTAAAACTGCATTGAATATGTTGTTGATGTAAATATCGTTTTTACTCTACTTAATTGAACTCGTAAAGGATATATGGTGCTCATATTTTTACCAATACTTGCAAAAAGGGTGATAGAAAGAAATAATTTTTGTGAATTCTCAACAACAAACTTGCAGCATGGTATAATCAAACTTGCATAATTGGTTTTTATCAATAATCAACTTTGTTTTAACAAGATTAAATAATACTAAAATTAAAAGTAAAGAAGAGAACAAAATAAAGCCTTATTTTCAAAAGGAATCATTGTTTTTATATCTTAAAATTCTTAGGAGAAACTGTCTTCAAAAAAATCACTGCTATTCTTGAAATTCTTAGGAGAATTTTTTTTCTTTGACAAAAGATGCATGTCTCTTGAAAGGTAAGAAGTTTGACGGGTAATTTTATGTATTTCTGCCATCTTTAATTTGTTTCTTGAGAAAATTTATTAGGTTGCATATTAAAAAAGTTAATGGCTACAGTTAATGAATATGTTCTTTTAATTATTTTGACGAATATATAAATATAAATGGATCACAACCATAAATTATTTTATAGTATACATGGCATGCATCTATAAGCCATTGAACATTACTTGACCCTATATTACTTGACTTGATCTTTACCCCATAGGTTCCCCATAGTTTGCATTGCCTAGAGTTCATCAAAATATCTTCTGTTAAATGTAATAGTAAAATAATTGGATGACGTGGCAAAAAGATGATGCTCCCATTTTTATTACTGATATCACAAATTACAATGCAAAATTTTAACTTTTAGGGAACAATATGCTCGCCAAAAATAACAAGACACATGATTAGCATTCTCAATGAAGAGTTCATCCAAGTGTCCTTTTCCCCTTCCACTTTGGGAAGGAATGTGGATTCCTAAGTATTAACAACAGCAGAATCTTGTATTGCTAACTATAACAAGTTAATGATACTTCAAAATAGGATTTGGACAGTGAAACGTGACAAGGGTTTGCCTCGCCTTGTGGGAAGATGCGAGGCACTCACCTTTTTATAGTTTAGGCGCAAATCAGTGTTTAAAAAATGTATTCCCTATGAGTCTCGGAGCAGGCATAACCAAAAACACTCCGAGACGTAACTTGAAGGAGCAAATCCATAGAGCATATGCCTACAATTCGAGGCGTAAGCCTTGGGAGTGAAAATGTACCCTTGGACATTATTTTTTACTTTCATTGTTTTTAAAGTATTTTTATTATAAATCATATTTCTTTAATTATCGAATACTTACACTTAATGCTATCATATTTGTGAGGTCGTACAATATTTTAAAAAATATGTAAGAAAATAAAGCAACTCTCATGAATAAATTGTTAGATGATTGAGCTTCAAACTAATAGGATAGATATTTCATAGCACTATTGATGTAAAACTCACTACAAATTAAGAACTAAAATGCGGAATCAAAAGACAAGAAAACAAAGATAAGATAGATAGACATAAAAAGGGGAAACCTAAATCAACCAAAAGAAATATTAATCCTTAAGACTTCCAATCCATTAATCCTACACGAAGCACCTACCTCTTATGATGACCTCAAGGGAATCGAATTCACCTCGCAACCAATTTTCTAAACAAAGGTCAACCAAAGCTTGTACCAAGCTCTCAACACCTATACAAGAGTTTTGCAATATCGATATTCAAAGAAGTTACTAAGAAATGAGAAGCTAGCAACCGTAGTGCACTTGCGGAAAGCTCCTTGCTGAGGGTCTGTGCATCCCCAGGATTAGTCGGGGCTCTAAGAGACTCGGACACCAGGTGCAAATCAAAAAAAAATTACAAAAAGGCCCAAAAGTGATCCAAAAATGCAAATAGGCGAGCTAAGTCGAGCTCACCTAACTCATCAACGCATTGCCAATCATCCTCTTCCATTTTCGACTAACACCATCTAAAAAGCTTGAGGTTCTGGAAGACTCAGCAAGCTCAATAACCCGACCGAGTTCATTTCGGCGCATTGCCGACATGCACTCCTGATCGCCGATTGTGCCAACTTTTTTTTCTTGTCTCACTTTCACTACCACAAGCTATTTTCAAGGCATGGAATCCCTTCTTTTCCATCAATACAAGCTCAAGAAGCTCTACTTTCATGAATAGTCGCATCCTTGACTCAAAGCTTGACTTCAAGTGAACGGTTTTGGCGCAATCCGGTTTGCATCATTCTCTCTTTCTTGAAAAGAATTTGTCCTCAAATTCAATGGTTGAAAAATAGGGACAAGTCACACACATTGAAAGTGTTGTGAACTTGATAGTCCGAAGAAAGATCAATCTTATAAGCCTTGTCATTGAGCCTCTCAAGCACTTGAAATGGACCATCACCTCTTGGCATTAACTTAGTTTTTCTTTGATTGAGAAACTTGTCTTCGCGAAAATGCACACATATGCGATCACCCGATTCAAGCAAATCCTCTTGCGCCCTTGTTTGCCTTTCTTGTCATTTCTTGATTTTTCTTTTCAAGGTGAAGCCGAATTTTCTCATGGAGGGGAATCTTAGTAGCTCAGTTGGTTGACTATCTGAACTTCCACCTTATTGGTGAGGGTTCGATTCCCCATATTGTAATCCATTTTCCCTTCCCCTACCACCGAAGGAAAAAAAAAAGAACAAAAAGCTTTCTCACGAAGCTTCTTCATAGCTTCCGCCCTTTTGTTCTCATCTAAGCTTGAAACATCTTGAGAAAGAGGGGTTAGGTCCAAAGGGGTTAAAATCATAGACAATTTCAAACAGAGACATGCTAATAATTCTATGACTAACATGGTTATAAGCAAATTCAACTGACGACAAATGTTCCTCCCATGAGGCTAACTTTCCATGTACATGGCGCAGAGCATAGAACCCAAAGTCCTATTCACAACATCGACTTGGCCATTGATTTTTGGGTGACAAAGAAGTCGAGAATAACAACTTGGTACCAAGTCTACCCCGCAACTCTTTCCAAAATGACTAAGGAACTTTGGATCCTTATCACTTACACTGATACGAGGAATTTCAAGCAATTTAACAATACTTTCAACAAACAAAGATGCAACATGAGATGCATCATCACATTAATGACATGGAATGAAATGAGCCATCTTTTGAGAATCAATCAAAAACTACAAAGATGCTATCTTGCTCTCTTTTGGTCCTTGGTAAACCCAAAACAAAATCCGTAGAAATATTGCCAAGGTCATTAAGGGGTGGATGATATGTCTCATAGATCCATGGGACTTACATCTCGCCTCATATATAGTATAAAATGACTTGCTTCACCGGCCCTCCTTTTAAAACACTAGCGCCAATTAATACAAAATATTTTAAAATATTTCATTGCATGTATAAATAACAAAAATATCAATAGCAATAACATATTAACAAATATTTCAATTCTAAAACTAAAAGTTGATAGTAGATACTAAATTTAAAAAAGAAAAAAATGCAAAATAAAGGATAGAAAACAAAGGAATGAGAAGTTGTGAAGAGTGCACTGCCTACTGTTAAGAGAAATGAAGAAGAAGAGGAGGAGAGCACCCTGTTACAGTTTGTGGCTTTATATAAACCCTATATTTCCTTTTAATTTTTAAGTTGAAGTCAGTTTTTTAAGAGATATCAAAAAGTGACGCCTTTGTCACCTTTCACCGCGTTGCCTCTCGCTTTTGCGAGATTGCCTCGCCTCAGCAGTAATAGGTGCCAAGGTGCGCACATTTCACATCACTGAATAGATAAAGAAAAAGAGAATTTTCCACGTCTGAAAATAGTGAAATACTAGATAGAGTTTAGAATGATTTATACTTTTCACTATCACTCTATCAGACACCCATGAGATAATTCTTCTTAATATGGTGATGTATGGAGCTCAACCAGAGGAAATGAAAATAGTGTGGAAAGTAGTCTTCTAATTAGAATAAGCAAAAGAAAAGAAAAGAAAAGACACGTACTAGAACAACCACAGAGAACATTGGTATGCTGAAAAGTACAACTAACCTGCATTCCACATTCTATCGAAATGGTTCTGGATGTTGATTCACCAAATGAAAATTTTGAAATCTTGTAACCCAGAAAAAATGCTGCGGCATGCAAGGCTGCCACAGGGAGTAGTAATTGTGCTCCCTGAGTTTTCAGCACATCTGCAACTTGGCCGATCTTCAGAGAAAAGATATAGAATCTAAGTTACCTTAGTATTTGTGAGAGAAAGAGAGAGACCACTAATATGCCTTCAGCAACCACTAATATGCCTTCAACTAAAATTAGTCAGTACAATTTTCAAGCTTACCGGACTTGCACAAAGAAGAGTAGTCAAAATAACTCCAATTAAAGGTGTGATGGTGATGATTTTTGAGGTAAACTTAGGAAAGAACTCATTTGATAGAACTGCAAAAAAAAGGTGACCTTGAATTAAGATTGCATATCTTATTTAAAGCTCTACGAAAGCAAGATCAGCATAAATACAGATTTTCTGTTGTATTTCCTATCAAAGAAAACATAAAATATTTAAATATCCAGTTACCTCCAATAATTGTTGGAACAAGCACAACCTGAAAGGTACTGATAGCAAGACCCTGAAACGAAAACACGAGACGATTGACTAGAAGAAAGTCTTTATCAGCAAACCACAAAACATAGAATGTTAATCACCAAAGTTAGAGGGCTATCAGTTTTCTTGGAAGAATCCAACTTTTAAACAGCCATCCTTTGATGATGTTAAGTGTTACACTCTAAATAAGCTTAGTGGAGTTTATAGGTTATTTTTGGTGCTCGTGCAGGGCATAGTGTAGAAATTCACCAGTGTACAACATAAGTTTATAGGATAAACTCAGACATGTGACTGATATTGAATACATCAGGAACTTTACATGAGTACCTTTTGATAAATGAAACAAATATTGGACACAACAGCGCAGGACAACTTACGGCAGCATCAACTGGGACAAGCTGACCAGCTAGAAGCTTAGTTAGCAGGGGTGTCATTACAATAGCTCCAACTGTTGAACACCTGCAATGATGCCATCGAAACACTTATTCCCCAAATTCTCTAAGAAAATATTCTGGTCATTTGCTTATTAGTTTGTCCACAGTTTTATGCAAATGAATATTTCTTGTAATGGTGAACTTAATTTGGCAACATGGGATAGCATACAATTGCTTTCTCCTAAACATCCATCAGTTCTAGAGGCTTAAAAAATGGGAAGACCACACAAACTAGACCCATTAGGCAAACTATTTACCCAAATTAGACCTACCCTAATCTATTTGCAAAAGTTGGACCTTAGGCCCAAAGTATATACCTAAGTGCCCTTCCCCCAACCCCCAATCAGTACTATGAATTGATCCTTTGTGATACTCCATCAATACATTGATACCATATCTATGATACTCCATCGGCATATTTATTGTATCGTATCATATAGGATTGGACTCTTTTTAAAATAAATAAAAATCAATTAAGAGAAAATTATTTATTAAGCTCTAAATTAATATAGAAAAATATTTTTTGTGATACTCTATCAGTATATTGATACCATATCGGTATCATATAGGACTAAGCTTAATCATCTATGATACTCCATCGGTATATTGATATCATATCGATATCATATAGGATTGAGCTCTTTCTCTAAGAAATATATAGAAAACAAATAAGAAAAAAAATTATTAAAGTCACAATATTATTTATTAACCTCTAAATAAAAATAAAATATATTCTTTGTGATACTCCATCGGTATATTGATATCATACCGATATCATATAGTACTGAATCTGTGATACTCCATTTGTATAGTGATATCGTAACAATATCATATTTGAAGGGGGGGGGGAGGGTATTAGTTTAGTTGTAATTAATTAGGGGGCATAAATGTGAGAGGGTATAAAGATTTAAATAGTTTGTTTCAGGGCATGGACTTAGTTTTCCCTAAAAAAATTAATACATCATTATCCAGGAAGCTAAAGTAGAGTGGTTGACAGTTCAAGTGCACTTCATTTTGTAGTGAATTTTTTTCTACCACCTTTTACAGTGATTGTCTTTCTAATAATGTGGTTGCAGATTGCTATACTTAAAAGTAATGAAAGTTGTGGGGAAAAACACAAAGTTTTATGATTGGCTAACAATCATCTGTTCAGGTGTTTGCCAGAGGCCACAAACAGACCATCTCCCTCATAAACATTTATGGCCACAAAGTGCAATGTAGAGTTTATTTGAACATGTATCTCTAAATATGTCACGGCATGCAACTATTCAGGTGCTAACAGAGAATAACCCTTATCAGCTAAAGAAAGAACCTGACAGAAGCATAGATCTTTTGTATTAATTGTAATTAATTAGGGGGGCATAAATGTGAGGGGTATAAAGATTTAAATAGTTTGTTTCA
Source organism: Solanum ossicruentum (assembly GCA_025774065.1). NCBI lineage: Eukaryota > Viridiplantae > Streptophyta > Magnoliopsida > Solanales > Solanaceae > Solanum > Solanum ossicruentum. The sequence goes on from JAOTQR010000086.1 coordinate 10,726,164, forward strand.
GGGCATGGACTTAGTTTTCCCTAAAAAATTTAATACATCATTATCCAGGAAGCTAAAGTAGAGTGGTTGACAGTTCAAGGGCACTTCATTTTGTAATGAAGTTTCTTCTACCACCATTTACAGTGATTGTCTTTCTAATAATGTGGTTGCAGATTGCTATACTTAAAAAGTAATAAAAGTTGTGGGAAAAACACAGTTTTTTTATTGGCTAACAATCATCTGGTCAGGTGTTTGCTAGAGGCCACAAATAGACCATCTCCCTCATGAACATTTATGGCCACAAAGTGCAATGTAGAGTTTATTTGAACATGTATCTCTAAATATATCACGTGCAACTATTCAGGTGCTAACAGAGAATAACCACTTATCAGCTAAAGAAAGAACCTGACAGAAGCATAGATGTTTTGCATTCAATTAATTATAATGGTACAAGTTGGATAATGTTTCTTCTAAGCATTTTTATAGTGTTGGTTAAAATAAAAAAGTACTTTTTAAGCCAAAAGTAATAAGTTAGAATTCCTAAATTACAGCTTTTGGCAATAAGCCCAGCCAAACAGGCCCCAAGTGTTTTAAAAATTGTGACCTGAATCAATGGCTTCCTGTCATTAGGAAGGAGACACCACTCTAAAACAACAATCAGATATTTGCAGATTGCATTGGAAAATGAATATCAGATCAACTTTGTTTTACCATGTCCCTTGTCTTTCTGGATATAAAAGTTAAGGTTAACATTAAGTTTAGACTAAACTCAACACTTCAGCAAATCAGAAAGTTGGATCTTTTTCTATTATTACAATTGTAGTGTCCAGGTCAACTTGTGACACATCGACTAATTCCAAGAGATACTTGTGACCACCCACAAGCAACAGGTGGCTTTTTGCGGATGCTTGGATTGGCATTTCTTAAGTGGCTTATCAGTTGGCACCCCCAAGTTTTGGCTTTTGGCTTTTTGCTTCTTTTTGTACGTTTTAAGCTTTAAAAAAGTGCTTTGTGTTATCCAAACACTTCCAAAACATAAGTGCTTAAAAGCTAAAATAATAAGCCAATCAAACACCCACTTAGGGTCTGTTTGGAAAGCCACCTGGTAAATGGAATTGGTGTAACTACTAGGGTAATAATTACCAGGGTAATAATTACCAATCTAGTAATTACTTTGACCTGTTTGTTTGCCACGATGTAATTACACTATAATACATGAGTGTTGTTTGGTTGGACTAGTGTAATTACAAAGTTATATTAAATTTTGAAAATAAAAATTAATCATCTAAAATTTAAAAATTATATTTAGAAAAATAAAGATATCTATTAAAAATACTTAATTAAGTATTTAAGATATATGTTGTTGTTTGAAAATATATTAATTAGTAATATATATTTCTAACTAATATTATAAAAAAGTTATCCATATTTTTCAAATTAGTATATTTTAATTAAATTAATCATAAAAGTAAAAGTACAAAATTTCAATGAACATCAGAAAATACATTTTTGGCAAAAATGGTAATAATATTAAAGAAAAGAAACACATAATGTTATAACCTTTTTTTTTTTTGATAAAGGTAAGGTTGTATTCTTCAGCAATGAAGGAATGCTAGCAACCAACAAAAAGATTTACATCAGTAGCCCAACAAAAACAGACTTACGAACTGCTGCTACTAAGCTTACAAGTAGGAAAAAAAATCCAAGATCTGTCCAGCATCCTCTATACCCTCCTCTTTACACCAAAAAAAAAAAAGAAAGTCTTCATACAAAGCCATTTAGTCTTTTGTACTGATTTTGCAGTGTTTTCCATGCACCTCTTGTTTCTTTCTCTCCAGATAGTCCACCATATACAAGAAGGTATCATGCTCCACCATTTCTTCTGACTTTTA
>JAOTQR010000086.1:10737538-10762039 GCA_025774065.1 Solanum ossicruentum
ATAAGTCTTCTCATGCTCCTAATAAAAGGTTTGCCAGTGACTACCCAAAGGGCCTAAGGTAATGGTTGTGTGGGGCCTAATGCTATGTGTCCAAAATGTGATATGGGTCATGGTAGCCCATGCTTGAGGACTACTAATGCTTGTTATAGTTGTAGGGAAGTAGACCACAAGATGATGGATTGCTCTCGTAACCAGAACAAGAGTAAGGATGTTCGTCCACAAGGCCCTGTACAAATACGGTTCCTTTGGGGAGAGGAGGACAACTAGGAGATGCTCCAAGGCATAATTGGTTCTAGGCTCTTCAAGGGAGGCAAGGGATAGATGACGTACCCGATGTCGTCACCGCCTCACCAGTATGTTAAAAATCTATGATTTTGATGTATATACATTAATAGACACGGGTGCCACACTTTCTTTTATTACTCCTTTTGTTGCCAAAAAGTTTCATGTTGAGTCCGAATTATTGTGTGTCCTATGAGGTGTCAACTCTCGCTGGTGCATCTATTATTACTAGTAAGGTCTGTAGAAATTATCTCATTTGCATTTTGGATAAAATATTGCCTTGTGATCTTATTGAGTTGGATATGGTGGATTTTGATGTTATTCTTGGGACGGATTGGTTGCATGCATATTATGCCTCTATTGATTGTAGAACCAGTAGTGTCAAGTTCCAATTCCCAAATAAACCTATCCTTGAGTGGGAGAGTCATGATGTGGTGGTCAAGGGTAGGTTCATCTCTTATACTAAAGCCCAAAGGTTGATTTCTAAGAGATGTCTCTATCATCTTGTGAGGGTTAGGGATGTGGAGTCCAAAGTCCTTCCTATAGGGTCGATTCCAGTGGTTAGCGAGTTTCTTGATGTCTCTCCAAATGACCTTCTTGGTGTTCCTCCCGAAAGGGAAATAGACTTTATATAGACCTCCTTCCCGATACTCAACCCATTTCTATTCCTCTTTACCGTATGGCGTCGGCGGAGTTAAAGGAGTTGAAGGAGCAATGGAGGGACTTGTTGGAAAAGGGTTTTATTAGGCCTAGCCAATCACCTTGGTGTGTACGGTATTGTTTGTGAAGAAGAAGGATGGGTCCCTCAGAATGTGTATTGACTACCAACAACTTAATAGGGTCACCACCAAGAATAAATATCCTCTACTAAGGACTGATAATTTATTTGACCAACTTCAAGAGGCTAGTCACTTCTCTAAGATTGATCTTCAGTCCGGGTATCATCAAATGAAGGTGAGGGAGTGTGACATTCCCAAGACAGCCTTCCAGACTAGGTAAAGGTATTATAAGTTTGTTGTTATGTCTTTTAGGTTGACCAATGCACCGGCTATCTTCATGGATCTTATGAATAGGGTCTTTAAACCCTACCTTGATTTGTTTGTGGTGGTCATCATTGATAATATTTTGATCTGTTCTCATAGTGAGGAGGAGCATGTGGCTCATTTGAGGGTAGTGCTACAAAGATTGAGGGAAGAGAAGTTGCATGCTAAATATGAGAAGTGTGAATTTTGGTTGAAAGAGGTTGCCTTTTATGTCATGTGGTGTTGGGGGATGGTATTAAGGTGGATCCTAAAAAGACGGAAGTGATAAAAATTGGCCTAGACCTTTGACCCCATTAGATATTAGAAGCTTCTTGGGCTTAGTGGGTTACTACCAGAGGTTTGTGAATCGGTTCTCTTCTATTGCTTCTCCTATGACTAAGTTGACCCAAATGAAGGCTAAGTTTGTGTGGACCGATGAGTATGAAAAGAGTTTTCAAACCTTGAAGGATAAGCTTATCTCCACTCTTATCTTGTCTCTACCGAAAGGGTTATAAGGGTTTGTTGTGTATTGTGATGCCTCCCGAATTGGTTTGGGTTGTGTTTTGATGCAAAACGATAAGGTAGTCTATGCTTCTAGAAAACTCAAAGTGCATGAAAAGAAGTATCCTACTCATGATCTTGAATTGGCTGTTGTGGTATTTACTTTCAAAATTTTACGTCATTATTTGTATGGAGTGGCATATTGATATGTTTAACGATCGTAAGAGTCTCCAATATGTGTTCACTCAAAAGATCTCAACTTGAGGCAATGAAAAGGTGGTTAGAGCTTCTTAAGAATTATGATATGAGTGTGCATTATCATCCTGGTAAGGCTAATATTATGATGGATGCATTGAATAGGATGTCTATGGGTAGGCTAGTTCATGTTGATGATGGGGGCAAAGAGATGGCTGGAGAGGTCCATCGGTTGGCTAGTTGGGGGTTAGGTTGGAAGAGGTTGATAATAGTGGTATTGTGGTTGTGATGATTCAAAGTTTTTCTTGGTTAATGAGGTAAAAACACAAGATATTGACCCCTCCTTGTTAGATTTGAAGGTCTTGGTGAGAAAGGGCAAGGTGGAGATTTTCTCCCAAGGGGGAGATGGTGCACTTAAGTGCCTAGGTAGGTTGTGTGTGCTTAGTGTTGATAGGTTGAGAGAGAAGATTCTTGATGAGGCTCATAATTCTTCCTATTCTATTCACCCAGGTTCTACGAAGATATATAGGGATTTTAGGGAGGTGTTTTGGTGGGGTAACATGAAGAAAGACATTGCCAAAGTTATATCTGGTTGTCAGAATTGCCAACAAGTCAAAGCCGAGTATAAGGCCGGATGGCCTAACCCAAGATATAGAGATTCCTACTTGGAAGAGGGAGCAAATCAACATGGATTTTGTGGTTGGGTTGCCTAAGACTAGAAAGCATTTGGTTTCTATTTGGGTTGTGGTGGATGGAATGACAAAGTCTGCTTATTTCCTACCGGTTAAGACTACTTATGGGGCTGAAGACTATGCTAAATTGTACATTTATGAGTTGGTTAGATTGCATGGGGTGCCCTTGTCTATCATATTTGATCGTGGTGCTCAATTCACTTCACACTTTTGGAGGTCCTTCCAAAGAGGTCTTGGTACCAAGGTAAAGTTTAGTATAGCTTTTTACCCTCAAACGGATGGTCAAGCCGAAAGAACTATCCAAACTCTTGAGGATATGCTTAGAGCTTGTATTTTAGAGTTTAAGGATAGTTAGGATGATCATCTTCCATTAATTGATTTTGCTTATAATAATAGTTATCATTCTAGCATTGGTATGTCTCCTTTTAATGCCCTCTATAGTAGGCGTTGTAGATCACCGGTTGGGTGGTTTGAAGTGGGAGAAGTGGCTTTGTTGGGTCTAGATGTTGTCATGGAGGCTACGGAGAAGGTAAGGGTGATTAGTGAAAGGTTGAGAATAGCCCAAAGTCATCAAAAGTCCTATGATGATGTGAGGAGAAGGGAGCTTGAATTTAAAGTTGGTGATTGGGTCTATTTGAAGGTTTCACCCATGAAGGGCGTGGTTCGTTTTGCTAAAAATGGTAAATTGAGCCCAAAGATGTGTGGGTCCTTATAGGGTGTTAAGGAAGATTGTGAAATGGACTTGGTTCATCTAGTCCTTCATATATCCATGTTGAGGAAATATGTGGGTGACTCGAATGTTATTGTCCCATTGGATGTGGTAGGTGTTGTTAAAAATAACTTGACTTATGAAGAAGTTCCAGTAGAGATCTTGGATAGACAAGTGAAGAGATTTAGGAACAAGGATGTGGCTTCCACTAAGATCCTTTGGAGGAATCAACAAATTGAGAGTGCTACATGGGAGTCCGAGGCAGACATGCAAAAATGATATCCCTATCTTTTTCATTCTACTCAAGCTTAAGGTACTAATTTTAAGTCTTTCATGTGATTTCATGTCTCATGTATCAGCCCTTTATGTCATTGCATGCATTCATGTTTATGTTGACAAGATCATGGTGATTTTGACACTTATGTTGAGATTTTTGAAACGATATTTAAGTGGATTATTGCATTCTTGTTGGGAGCTGATTTCTTCATGATTACTGTTCTTATGTACGTTTCTTTGACATTCGGGGATGAATGTTCCCAAGGGGAAAATATTGAAACGACCGCAAAAAGTGTCCGAAAATGTGCCTCGAAAGTGCCCCAAATCGTAATTTTTATATATCTCAAAATTTATGCGTGGTATCAAGAATCTAACTTCTTATTCTTATTCAGGGGGCAAAATTGAGTGGGAAATGGATGTAACCCCGACTTTAGAGCAACCGTATCAAAATTTCAGTTTTTCAAAAATTTGATTTTTAGAATTGATCCGCATTGACACCATGACGCGCAGCAATCGCAGACCTGTGTAAAAATGTCCTCCGCGTTGGGTTCGCATAGTAGACCAGATGTGGACCTATGTTATTTTGTTGCCAATTTTTTAAGTTCGATCCAAGGTTTTAAACTCTTACTTCTCGGTCTAACTTGGACTAATTGGGTCTTGGGCCTAAGTCTTCCATGCGTAAAAATACCTATACTTAGCTATACTTTACCTTCATATCATACAAGACATTCCCCAATACTCTCTCAAATACTTGGAGTAATATTTCATCCAAAATTCATGCCAAAACTCATTTCGAGTCTTAAAGATTTCACTCAAGCTTCAAGTCTCCATTTTCAATCTTCATCAAGGAATTCTCAAAGCTAAGATATGTGGGTTCAACCATTGGGTTCTTTGCCGATGGTGCCCAAGCTTCCTTTTTACATAAATTTCATGTTTTTAAGTTGATTTACTTATGGGTCTTACTTACTATGATTTGACTATGAACTATGTTGGGGTTTCATAAAAGTGTGACTATTTAAGCATATTTTGAACTATGAATCTTTGATCTATCCTGAGACTTGATTAAGGGGTTTTGATGTATATTGCATGAGGTACTACCAAGTGTTGGTGGGTGGTTTTGCATTGAATTTACTTGCATGATTTCACTCTTGAATTGCATGATTTTATACTAGCACTACACACCAGCCAAGTGTTTGATAAAATATCCGGTTAATGCTTCTTGAGTTATTAAAAGTCTAATGCATGGTATATGAGTTAAGTGACTTTATGATGATAAAAAAAATGTGTATATGTGTTGATTTCATGAATGGTATCTATAATATTGGAAGTTGATCAAATGCCTCGTTTGGTGGGTAGTAGACCCAAACTACCATCTTGGGGGCATGTACCTCAGTTGCCTCACTCGGAAGGTAGTAGGCCCATGCAACTATGTTGGGGGGTTTATACTTCAATTGCCTCGCTCGGGAAGTAGTAGGCCTGTGCAACCATGTTGAGGGGTTTGTACCTCAATCACCTTGACAAGGAGGTGGTAGGCCTTGGTTACTAATGATGGTCTCTTCCTACACATGTAAAATATTCTATGTAAGCATGTTTTACTACAAGCATCATTCATGCATGCCATATTACTATTTGCTCATTTATTGCCTAAATATGCATTTCGATTATATTTTCTACCTCTTGTTGCATTGTATCCTACATACTTAGTACATTTAAACATACCAATACATACTCTATGCCTACATGATGTTACCATGTAGGGACTGAAGCTCCACTTGATCATTATCTTCCTCTACTTGGCTAGTACGATTTCTTTCAAAGCAAGTTGGTGAGTCCTCAACTCCGAGGACATACTTCTCTTGGTTATGCCATGTATTGACTCCTTTTATGTTGGCTACTTATGACTATGAGGGTGAGCCTAGTTGCTTGTCTTGGCCCCTGCTAAGTTCTATGTTTAGAGGTGTTGTTGGACAAGTTATGTAATGATGCTATGGGTTTGATTCTCTTTGACTCTCTTGATGTTTTATGATATGAAAGATCTCCATAGCCCCTTATATCCCTATTTACTATTTCTTATTGTTATTTTATTCCTTCTGCAACCAAGGATGTGTAATGATATATTAAGAGGCTTACTTGAGATCCCTTCGGGTTCCCCATGCGTCGTGTCATATCTAGGCCGTAGGCTTGGATCGTGACACTTTAGGCTGGGGTCGTGACACTTTAGGCTAGTAAAAAAATCTAAGTATGTGATGCACCTACTTGTTTGTTAAGTCAAGCAAGCAACTCATTATTTTATTTTGTTTTCCCAATTCTGAATTCTGTATGTTGTATCTTAATACTACTTTAAACTTTCAACCCAAATAGCACCTTATTATTCGAATTCAAATGCTTTCATTGAGTGTAACTTTGACTTATATCCGCTAAAACATGTGGGGCATCACAACCTTTCGATCTAATTCAAATTATCATCATTCATATGAGAAACTTAGTCCTCACCTATACAATGAGGCTATGTCAAGTGTAGTATAAATAGGACCAGTGATTAGAAAATATGGGGTGTTACATCTGATTCAACAAAATTGATAATGACCAACAAAATTGAAGTTTGGGATCTGAACCAAAGTTCATTCTAGAAAAAATTCAACGTTCTAGAGTTACGACACTGACAAAAATCTCATCCAAGCTCATTTATTAAGAATATTGACCAAAGTCAATCTTTTTAACACAAATGCATTGAAAAAAAGAGCATCTAAAACTCTCTCAATCATCTCAAAAAGTGTTATCACAAGGTACGAAAAGGAACAAAATAATTAAAACACACCAAAAAAGCAAGACAATGATCAAGAGAGTTATCACATCTATAAACCTTTTTAAGTTCACTAATTATTTAAATCTTTTTTTATCAAATTTATTTAAAAAAATTAATATTTTGATTATAATTTTCTTATTTAGCGAAAGATAATAATATTATAATCAAGTTCTTTTACACATTTGGCCAGAAAAAGAAGAAATACATATCATCTAAAGAAAAAATATAAGGAAAAAAAAAACTTCAAACAAATTACAAATTTGACCTAGAAAGAAATAATGCGTAGATGAACCAAAAACTCATTGCAAGAAAGAGCATTCTTTTTTCTGAAGATACACTGTTTGAATTCTATTACTTTGGTTAAATCTTTTCTTTTATTTTGATAAAATAAATAGAGTATTAACTAAGTTATGTAAATTTGGATTAAAAACAAAAAGAAATATATAGTTGAAACAAATAATTATTTTATCTAAAGAAAAGAAATTAGAATAAAATATATAACATATATTAAAAAACTATTGTTTTTATTTTTTACATAGGGAATAGTGTAATATCAGTTTTTTATTTTCAAATCCTATTTTATGAAATTCTATTAAATATATTATTGTATATGAAAAAAATAAGAATGATAAAAGTAATATAATAAAAAAAGCATAGAATAATACAAGTAGAATGAATAAATCATTGTACTAGGAATTTTCAATTTTTTCTTTTCACACAGTTGTGGTATTTGGCACATAAATTATCAAGCTTAGGGAGGGTATTAAGCTAACAAAGAATTTGAATAAAAACTCAAATTTACCACTAGTACTAGTACTAGTATATTTTTTGAAATAAATATGATAAAAGGTAAAGACCAAAACACACACTAGTCACAAAAGCAGTCTTCTCCTCTCTCACTCTCGATGAGATTAGAGATTTGTAGAGAGAGAAAGGAACCCCATTTCAATTTTCATCACCACTGTAACACAGCACAGGCTCAACTCTATTGCTAGTACATACTTTAGTTAATAAATACTCCGCCACTTACTTTAGTAGCTGATGTGAGATAGCAGAAAATTACACAGATCGAAATGGCGGACAATGGAGAGACGCCGGATATGAGTTCCGACCAGAACAGCGGCAATGCCAGACCCACTACCAACGAAGTTGCCCTTACGCCGACAGCCTTCAAAGAAGGAGGAGGAAAAGTTACTTTCCGGAGAAGGATGTCGGCGGTGAGGCCCAGCCTCGACGCTGACGAGTTCATGGACCTGCTCCACGGCTCGGATCCGGTCAAGTTGGCGCTAAATCGACTGCAGAATGAAGTCAGAGGTTTGTAATGTCTGTTGGATCCAACTTCGGTTTCCTTCTCGTTCAAGTGAATGATACTGGGTCATTTTCTTTCAGATAAGGACCGGGAACTCTCCGAAGCTCATGCGGAGATCAAGGCATTAAGGTTGTCAGAACGACTACGAGAAAAAGCTGTTGAAGAGGTACAGTAAGCAATATTTGAACATACAGTGAGAAAATCTTATTTTTGTGCAATCGGAAATTATGATATAGTATTTCTTTCTGGAATAAAACTAAGATCATTATTTTACCATTATTGACTGCTAGTAAACTGAATGCAAATTACTAGGGAAGTAATGCATTGGTTGTGAAGTGAAAAGTCAATGTCTTTTTTATGCAAGGAAATGTAGGATATTGTATCTGTCTTGTTCCAGAAGTGTGGGAAGTGAAATTGTAGGATTTCAATTGTCACATTCTATTACATGTATTTGGGCCCTTAAAAACCAGCAGGTACTTTACTCCTACAAATTTAATCTTGTTTGAATGTGATGTGCAGTTATTTAACTTGATTTACTACTAATTTTTGTTCTATCTGAAGAATTGGTAATCTTGTTTGGTTCTGTTTAATCTCCTGAATATATTGAGGACATTTTATTTGACCAGGAAAGTTAAATATGTATTATGTGATGATCTATATTGATGCAATATCCATGAGATTTATACAAGAAGAAAAAAGAACTCTTGTGAAATCTCCCCAATTTCTTGGAAGCTGCATGAAAATGCTCTTTGGGGGTAGGGTGGAGGGTTGCGGATTGTGAGCATTCCTGATGATGACAAGGTCGTGGCTCATGCTCTAATGCATAAACTGTAAAATTGGGTAATGTAATCTACTCGTTGAAGTTAGGCATATCTGGATTATGATCTTGAGCTATAGTGTTGGGCTGTTGACAACAATGTTTTAGCTTCAGTTTTGCACAAAAATTTGCTTGTTGGTTTGATTTGGCTATATCTGATTGTTTTTGCTGTAGTGAAATGTAAGCTGCTCATAGTCTTTAAGAAAAAAAAGCATATGGTAATTTTCTTTGTCTTATAACCTATAATTCAGCTCACTGATGAGTTGACAAGGGTTGATGAGAAGCTTAAGTTGGCAGAATCACTTCTAGAAAGCAAGGTACTACTTCATAATCTTCTTATTATAGAGTCTTTTTTTCAGTAAACTATTTTGTAACTTAGAATATTTTTCTTGCTTTATAGAATCTTGAAATCAAGAAAATCAATGATGAGAAGAAAGCATCCATGGCAGCTCAATTTGCAGCAGAAGCCACTCTTCGAAGGGTCCATGCTGCTCAAAAGGATGATGATATGCCACCGATTGAGGCCATCCTTGCGCCTTTGGAGGCTGAACTCAAACTTGCTCGTCAAGAGGTATCTGCCTGCGTTTCATGTCAGTCAGTGATGCTAAATCTCAGTCTGCATATGAGGCTGCTTTCTTACTCTTTGCTTTATCTTTTTCCAGACTGCGAAACTACAAGATGATAATAAGGCATTGGACCGTCTTACCAAGTCAAAAGAAGCAGCTCTACTTGATGCCGAAAGAACTGTGCAGTCAGCATTAGCAAAGGCGTCTATGGTAGACGACCTTCAGAATAAGAATCAGGAGCTGATGAAACAGATAGAAATATGCCAGGTACTTTGATGATACAACTGTTGGTTCTGCTGCTTAAAGTATTGGATCATTTAGGTAGCATTTGTTATAAAAAAAATGTTTCAAAATTTTCATGAAATATTTTTTCTGGTTTTTGGGAAGATTTTCTATGCCCAAATATTCGTTTGATTTTTTTTTTCTTCTTTTCAAAAACTGAAAGAACTTCATGAAATGTTTTTTCACCCATATTGAAGCAGTTGTCATCTTTGTGTTTAGTTGCATTCTGTTTACACTTATTCTGTTTCATAAACATACATTAGGAAGAAAATAAAATTCTAGACAGAATGCATCGCCAAAAGGTTGCAGAGGTTGAAAAACTTACCCAAAGTGTCCGCGAGCTTGAGGAGGCTGTTCTGGCTGGTGGTGCAGCTGCTAATGCTGTCCGCGATTACCAACGGAAAGTTCAAGAAATGAATGTAATCTATCTGAGAACGATTTTTTATAAAAATTGTTGATAGTTAATATGTTGAGAATACTAAATGTTATAATACATATGCTAATCTATTTTTCCAGGAAGAAAGAAAAACACTTGACCGCGAGCTAGCACGTGCCAAGGTAACAGCTAATAGGGTAGCAACTGTGGTTGCTAATGAATGGAAAGATGCAAATGATAAAGTCATGCCTGTGAAACAGTGGCTTGAAGAGAGGAGGGTTTTGCAGGTACGGTAGTTTCCATGGCTTGCAAGTATCAGATACGGAGATCCTGGCCTAATAGAACATACTGCATTATGTGCTGTAGTTTAGTGAGCTCATTTTTCATCTAAGCCCTAAATCATGTACTGCAGGTTGAGATGCAACAGCTACGTGACAAGCTTGCAATCATGGAACGAACTGCAAAGTCGGAAGCCCTGTTGAAAGTAATATTTTTTCCAATAGAAAGGGCACCTGAAAATGGTTTTTGATATTATTTTCAGAAGTTTCTAACTTCTATCATTTACTCAGGAGAAATATCAATTGAGGCTCAAGGTCTTGGAAGAGACATTGAGATCATCAAGCACTAGCTCTCGCAATACAACAGATGGCAGAAGTTCAAGCAATGGTCCTTCACGTCGGCAGTCACTTGGTGGAGCTGAAAGTATCTCCAAATTGACCTGTAATGGCTTCTTACCGAAGAAATCACCATCATTTAAGTTGAGATCTTCTGGATCCAATTCTATCTTGAAGAATGCGAAAGGGACCTCAAAGTCATTTGATGGTGGCTCAAGATCATTGGACAGGGGTAAAAAACTTCTGAATGTAACAGGTCCAAATTTCAATAGCAGCAAGTCTGTTGATGGAGCTAAGGATAATGAAACTGAGAGTACTTCTTGGAAAGAAAATCAAGATGAAAAACGCACTGACCTACCAGTAACTGAAACAGAAGACAGTGTGCCTGGACTACTGTATGACTTACTGCAAAAAGAAGTAGTTGCTTTGAGGAAGGCTGGCCATGAAAAGGATCAAAGTCTTAAGGACAAAGACGACGCCATTGAGGTTAGAATGATTTCTTGCTCAGCAAAGTTATGGCTTCTTTACTCAGATGTTTGTATTAAATTTGATTGCCTTCTTGGGATCAGATGTTAGCTAAGAAAGTAGAGACTTTAACAAAAGCCATGGAGGTTGAGGCGAAAAAGATGAGAAGGGAGGTTGCTGCCATGGAGAAAGAGGTGGCTGCTATGCGTGTCGAGAAAGAACAAGAAAATCGGTCAAAAAGATTTGGAAATTCTAAGGGTCCAGTAAACAGTTCTCAGCTGCTTCCTGGAAGGTATGTCTTCAATATGATTATCAAAACAATCCTCAGTTAATCCAATTATGTGCAATAACAGACAAGTTATTCTTGTTGGATCCAGGGAGAGAGAAATTAATATTCCTTCTGGCGTACTTGCAATATATCATCTACCTCTGCGTGGATAATCGTCTTGCTATGTCTACTTGTCATTTTGTGATCTAATGTTGTGACCTACTCCCTCCGTTCCACATAATTTCATTTTTAGTCTATTCCAATTTCCAGCTAAAATGACAACTTTATAGATTTGGAAATAATTTTAATTTGAACTTCCCGTTTTATCATTAATGACAAGCTTTTATAGCCCCACATGTTTTGTTATGTTTAATACCAGAAGTTTCAGAGTCCCATATCCATCCAAATGTTATGACATGTTTAAGACCACAAGTTTCAAAAGTCTATTCTTTCTTAAACAACACGCCTAGTCAAACTGTGCCACACAACTCTAAGCCATGTGAGCATTAACAAATACTAATTGATTCCAGAAAAGAATTAAGGAATATTCTTTTAACCCTTCTTACATGATGCTTTGAGATGATGGGACAAGTTATGCACTTGAATGCATGTAACCTCCTGAGTGTGTCCCCTCTCTAGCTTTATTAGTTGTTTTCACCATAATTACAGTTTATTAAGAGATGGAAAGTGGATGTGTTTTTTTAACATATTTGTTGCACAGTTCCCATAGCCTTTGTTGTGATAACTTGGCATTGTTCAAACTTTTATCTGAATATGAAAGATTGAACTATATCTTTAAGCTTTAACATATCAATATACATTTGTGTGCATAGTGGCTGGTCAATGTCCATAAAGGTTACTGACATGATTCCTTGCTAGGCCTTGATAGAGATGAAATATTGCTATTCTCATTCAGAATACATATAAATGTGAAAATTATTTAGTGTTCTGGTGGACAATTTGAAGTGTATGCTAGGGTTGTGAGTTTGTAACTGTTCTGGTAGACAGTTTCAAGTGTATGTTAGGATTCTGAGTTTGTGACCTTGTTTGTTTTTGAAACACGTGAGTGATATAAATGTTACTATTCTTTAAAAAAAGAAGAAGAAAAGACGAGTTATATAGGTGGTCGACCTGAATAAATTCCCCAAAGGTGTTTGGTTCATCATCTCTGTGACAAGTGTGTTGTGGAGGATGCCTTACAACCTCTGATTTCTTGGAATCTGCAGTTCCCTGAAAAGCATTTTGATCACAGAAGAGTAAGAGAATCCTCCCTGTTTCTGAGGTTCCTTTCTTCTTTGTTAGATTGACAGTAGTCATTTCATACTACCTTGTCAGTGTACCATGGACATCTTCCCAACGTGGTTCATGCACCACTTGCTTATTAGGAACTAAATTTTCACCTACATGGGCTCTCCTCTAGGTCTTGGTGCTGCTATGCTTCTGACTTAATGGATTTTAAGAGAAAAGAAAGGCGGGGGTGGGGGCACAAACCTAGGAGTTAGGACTGAGGAATTCATCATGCTACTGCTCTGACCTAAAATTAGATGGTAGGAAAGGTATCGAGTAGATCTCCACCGATTGTCACAAACCTATAGAGCTCCCAAGGAACCCAAAGTTTATTGATAATTGAAAATATGACCTTACATGTCTTGGTTAATTTGCATAAATTTTACCTAAAGTATTTAACCAGTGGCCAATACTTTGAAATTATGGTTTGAGACTCTCTGGAGTAGCTTCATCAGCAGCTTAAGAAGGCTGCTCCTGAAGAGGGACAACAATTTCTGTGCCAGATTATGCTTTCCTTACACAAGTTTTGTGCCTGATAAAAGCTTTGACCATTAGCTCTGATATATTGAAAAATGATATCTCAGAGTATTTCGGCTGCTAAATTTAAAACTCAGGTGGAAGTTCTAAAATTTTTTCCAGAGAATTTCTGTTCCTAAAGATAAATTCAGCTGGAAGTTAAATGGGTATGTAGTTTATCCAAGAAGGAAATGTTCAGCTAGCTCAAACATTATAAAATACCGTGATTTCTGAGTGCAGCTGAATGTGTTTTCTGTTGCTACAGAAAATTTTGTTTTGGTTAAGCTGCTAGCAGTTTGAATTTCTCTAACTACAGTCACTCGTCCTTGGAAGATGACACTACATATTGCGACTTACACATCGTCATTTGTTGAAAATAATACTGCATAAATTGAAATTTTCTCTTCTGCAGGAGTGTAGCACGAAGTGGGTTAACACGCACACAATAACACACAACTGTCTTAAGAAGCAACTCCTCGTTAACCTCAGAAGCTCCTTGTCTACCTTACAAACCCCCTTAACGGTTAATGGTAAATTTGCAACAAGCATGCCAATGACTGATGTCTCTACTCTGGTTGGAGCAAGAAAACGATCTTCCCAAAGATGGAGATAGCCAGTGAATCAACTTGGTGTGCTTCTGACTTAGAAGACTATGGTCTGGGCCCTGTCAGTTTACAGATGAGCAGGAAAAGAAACTCAAGATGTCTGAGTTCTGCTAACCTTTGGCAGAGAACAATTTGTGTGACGTTTTTTGGTTGTATAGGGTAGCTTGTTGGCATTTACTTTGGTATTCCTTTTTCATCTTGTTTGCAGACTATATTTGTAATCTGCAGGTGTAGTGCGATGTTATTCGATCAGGTTTGTCAATATTGTTGCAATGAGATAAATATGAGAATTTTTCGCTGCATGTTTCTTTTTTAAGTTTACTGTTGCTATTTCAGTTCAAAACCTGCGGTCCTATGATTTTCTAGGCTAATATGAATTGTCAGAAAGATTGTCCTTCTGAGCCTATGTGCTTTTGAAATTGACTCGTCGATGCAAAACCCCTACTTGGATAATCATTATCGTGCTCTCTTTAACGCTGTTGTCGCAGGATAATCAGATGCCCTCTTTTTTAAACCCCTTCCACGACAGAGCTTTTGATCAATTAGCTATTTTGACACCTGGAACTTGAATAAATAATAATCTGGGGTGTATACCTTTTAAGGTGACCTAGTTGTTTGGCCTTGAGGTCTCCAAGTTTGAAATTTCTATTAGGGCCTGACATTTTGAATTGAGCTTTGTTGCACGTTAGTTACTCTCCTGTACAATTTGTGAGCATTGGAGAAGTAGTGGTGGTTCTTTTTTTTTTTTTTTTTGGGTAATAAAAATAATTGGGGTGCTTTTATTTATGCTGCTGGGTGGAGGAAATTGGTCTTGTGGTCCTTTTTAGATTTTTGTTCAACGAAAACTTGAAATTTAGGAGTAGTGGGATGGCTCATATGCTGGTGTCAGCAGAGCACATGATTATCGTTGTCTGGTCAAAATGAAAGACTAGTGATGATTGAAACTTCGGCTCTACATGGTTATAGTTGTCTGGTCAAAATGAAAGACTAGTGATGATTGGAAATTTTGCTCTACGGCTGTTTTTCCCGAGGAAATGAGATTTCATAGCCATTTATATATTAAAATTACATAACAAAATGATCTTTTTAATTTTTTATATATAAAGATAAAAATGTAAAAATAAAGATTTCTTATCACAAAAATTAATTAATTATTTTTTTAGTAAGTGGTTTATAAAACTAGTTTTCGAGTTGTGTCAATTGATTCGTGCTTTGTTAATTCTATTTAACGTGCTTTAAGAATTCCTCGAGTATAAGTTAAGGCTCCTAGAGTTACTTTAAAAAGCTATGCAAAGTAGTTATAAGGCTGAGGACTTGAGGTCACTTTTTTGGCCATTTCAGATGAACCAGAGAGCCTGTGAGGATCTTTTCAAGGGAGAATTATGCACACCTAATATGATTTTGAGACTGTAGCAAATATTTTCTATAAGACATACATTTAATATGACCATCGCGACAAACTTATAGTTTTTAATTCTTATGAAAATAAACATATATGTAATCTGTTGGACAACAAGAAAAGAAAATATTTCCCATGACCAAGTTATATTTTGGTTCTCCCAAAACAAAAAAAATCTTCCCACTTATCGGCGAAAGTTTTTTTTTTTTAAAAAATTCTTATTGTTGTTTTCAAATTACTTATTACTCCCATTAGTACTAACGTATTCTCTTTATTTTATACAAAATTTAAGTAAATAAAGATTTTTTCTTGAATGTTTTGGTATTGAGTTAAAGATGTATGTAATATATAAAAATGTCCTTTGAAGGTTTGTGATTTTAAATATGGAAAAGGGCCAAAATTACCTTCTCGTTATAATCGTTGCCTCTTTCTCGAGTTCAATAGGATTCAACTCTACAAATTTTCCAAACTTATAAATTTTTTATAAAAGTTGTTGAGCTCATGTTATCAATGTAACACAATCAACACAAGTAATCATTTTTAAGAAAAAATGCAATTGCAACTACAAACAAAAACTATTTTTAAATATAGTAAGAATCTAGACTACTCAAAGTTTGACAAAAATTGATTTGAAGATGGGTTGGGATTGGATTTTTAATCGAAGATATTTAGATAATAATTTTAAAATTTCAAGGAATGGGCATTTTTAGCTGAAAACTAAGGGGTATTTTTGCTCATTTTTCACAGTTCGGGAGGTAATTTTTTGTTTTCATTAGAGAGAGGGGTATTGTTGAGCTAAAGATTTAATTGAGGGGTATTTTTGAGTCAAAACCTAATGAAGCATTTTCGCTCCATTTCAAATAATTTAAGGGTATTTTTGACTCTTTTCCATTTTAAACATGTCATGCATGTTGTTGGATGTTCCACTCATCCCAATTCATGTGATGTAGTTTGATGCAACACAAATTTTAAGAAAGAAAGTGTAACATTCACAAAATAATCTAACCCAGATAAACCTTGAGAGTCTCATAAGAAATATGATTTTTGTAGAAAACTGAATTCTATGGACGTCAACTATGATTCATAGAACCATTTACGGACCATAAATGAAATTTCATGGAATCAAGGTCCCGGAGTGCCAAATACCAGTCACTTTCATGAGTTGGTTCTGCGATCTATAAAACATTCTGCAAACCATATAAAGACTTTGTATTCCTAAGTCCTGACACCCTAATCTCAATATATTTTCCACGCTGAACAGGATGGACCGTAGAACTTTCTATGACTTGTAGATACCTTTCATAATTCCTAAGTTCTTCAACCCTTAGGAAGACTTAGTACCCACTCTACAAATTGAGTGTATGACCCGTTAGATCGATAAACGTAGTTCTATGAATATGTAGAACGATTTGTAGAAGGTCGATTAAAGAGCCAGACCTCCAAGGTGTTAGCTTCCATGATAGAGCCTTTTTACGGCTAGTAGAAGCTTCTATGGTCAGTAAGTTAACCCATAGATGACCTATGACAGTTTTAATAAGGGGTAATTATGTCTTTTCTCACCCTTTCACAATCAAAGCCTTGATATTTTGGGACAAAATTAAGCCTTTTCTGTAACACCTCCCCAAGTGCATTCGAATACCCTTATAGATGCCTTGTATAATGCATCATCCATATGTTTTTTGGAAAATCAAAGGCCACATTCTTGATTAGGAGGAAAAATTGTGTCAAAAAATGATCTCATTCAATTTTAAAGTAAATCGTATCGAAAAATAACTTTTCGCATGTTTCTGCACTTTTCAGTGGGGTTCGAAACCTCTCCACATAGCAGAGAGGGTCCATTTTAGTGTAAAATGACTGATACCCATCCCAAGACTAAAACAGGAGAAAATTGAATTTCGCATTAAAATGAGCTATGTCAGAACAAGTTCGTGTTGCGCTCTTGTTTCACCATAGTACAAATTTTTTCAAAACTTTTCAGATTTAAATAAGGACAATTGGGAAAAATTCCCAAACCCTTATATATGGGAATACATGAAATTTTCACCATTGTAGGCCCATTTCACTCACAAGAACATAAAAAATCCTCTCTAAACTCTCCAAAGTTTCTATTTCAAAACTCTCCTAAGTTTCTAGGGTTCCAAAGATCCTCCATTAAAGGCCAAGCTTCAAGAGGTTTTTCATCCATGGATCCTCCCAAGCTTTTCTTGCCTTCTTCAAACAGATTAAGGTATGTGAGTTTTTTAATCTAGGGATCCTTCCACCCATGGACTCCAAAACCATTTTCAACTTAATCCTTTAATTTTTTTTGGTTGATTTCTTTATGAGTACTTCCTATTATTCGTTATTAATTAAGTTGGAAATTGTCAATTATTACTTTAATATGCATGGGCTCCTATTAAAGGTTGATGTTATGATTTACTCTAGGACTTCTAAGTTATACATATTATGATACTATGAATATTTATGGATTATGAGGTGATTTTCATGAGATTCTAACTAAGGATTTCTCTGTAATAATGGTGGGTTGATTGAAATGGTTTCAAAGGAACATGATTTAACTATTTATGCATATTACTCTTGAATTTCATAATTTTTGAGTTCATATGCATAAATCCACCATGCTTTGGAACAAAGATTATATGATGAAGCATCTTATATTGATTGAAAGGCATTACTACAAGTTATGCAAGTCATGAACGTTAAGAATAATTAAGACCTATCAAGTATGTTATGCTTCCAGGAAAATGTTATTAAAATATGCAAGATTATAAAGCCTTTCTTATGATGTGATGGTTTTAATGAGCTATTCCAATTATGGTATTGTGATTTGTAAGAATATGCAGATTATGATTACACTTATGCTTTATGTATTGCGTGGGATGTTGACTTAGCACCGAGAGGATCTTGGTAGAATTTCAATGTCCCTAAACTATGTTCCACCATAGGTTATTACTATTTCTCTAAATGGGCTGACCCTAGTAGATCCAACCATGTCATGTAACACCTATCGAAAAGGCAATGCCATAAGGTAAGGATATCATGTAATACCTATCGAAAAGTCAATGTTTTAAGGTAAGAATATCACGTAACACCCACTAAAAAGGTAATTGTAACGCCCCCTAATTATTTCCACTTAGTTTGAGAAAATATACAGAAAAAATTGAGAGAATGACTAAGAAAAAGTTGCTGAAAGAGAGTCCACGAGAGCCATCTACGACTCATAGAGAGATCTACGGCCCGTAGACGAGGTCTCGTAAACCCCCCAAATGACTTGGTGGAATTTTCTAAATATAAGGCCTACATACGAGACCACCTACGACTCGTAAAGTATTCAACGACCCACAGTGGTTTTGCGAATTGATGGTCCAAAAATCAATTTTTCAGTATCTTGATTTACGAGTTATCAGATGGCCAGTAAAATATTTTACGGCTCGTAAAAGAGGTTTCGTGCCAAATTTCAATAACTCAAATTTCAAGAATCCTTATTTACAAGAGGTAGTTTACAACCCGTAGAATGGTCTACGACCGTAGATGGGTCTCGTAGACCTAGTCTATAGTTTTAAGAGGTACTTTTGTCTATTCCTATCCAATTTAATTAAACCCTAAGACATTTAGACCTAATTAAAGTCTTAAAGATACTAAGGATATTTTTCACCAATCTTCACGCTTAGGAATTTCTTGAGGAACACTAGAAGAGGGAGAAGAGCGAGGGTTTCAATTCAAACTCGAGGATCGTCCGGAGATTGATTGTTTCTTCCATTTCAAGGTATGTAATGCTAACTAAAATATGGATTCTATTCTTCCATGTGCCCCATAACCCGGATTGATGGTGATGTGAGTAAATTGAGTCTCCCATAAATGTTTCTTGAAGATTTTTCTTAAAAACTAATGTACTTCTACATAATCTTGCATGAATTACTATTTTTATCATTACTTACTTGAATTTGATGATTTTACCTTATTACATGAACCCTAGCATGATTTCTTATTATTTTCACATATTTTACTTACATGATCATGCTAGAGCATAATTCGAGCCTAAAGAGCATATGGAATCCCTAAATCTGTTAATTCTACATTTGTTTCTCCTAGATGCTATGAGTTAGAATGATGCATGATCGATTCTTTATGAGTCAAGAGCTGAATCTATAAATGATGTAACCAAAAGGGTTGATGGTTGATGTGATGATTTGAGTTGATGAATGTCCAATGAGACTAGATAAATGAGTTAACCATAGGTTGATGTCTTATGAGCATATTGAGTCTTGGGAGGAGTTTTGAGCACTGAATTAAGTAAGAGTAAGTCCAACTCGAACTCAATAACTATATAACCGGCGTAGTAGAGGATTGAACCGCAAAACTAGATGTTTCCTATTATCCCAAAATGAGGACATAATATTACTGATGTTGGATCCATTAATGGGATGTCCTGTACCCCCGGTAAGGTATATGATAGATATGACAACGACATCGCTTCGTTGTATCATCATCCACTCATAGATGATGGTTATCAGTTGGAGAAACTCCCAAATAGGCTTGATAGTACTCGAGACGTAGACGATATATGAGTAGTCATTGCCTAAATTGTTTTCTTAATTTAGACTCTTAACATGATGACTGAGTTTCCTATTTCTTGAGTTGAGCTATTTGAGTTGATATTATACATGTTCCATTTTGCCATTTTACATGCTCGTACATTCCATGTACTAACATTCATTTAGGCCAGTATCTTTTCATGATGCAGAGACAAGTACTAGCGGTCATCAACAGGTGCTTCGTTGAGGAACTATTTGCTTTCAGCTAATTGGTGAGCCCTCCTTTACTTTCAGAGGATATCATATTTCTATTATAGCTTTGAGTTTAGACTTATTTCATTCTATTTAGAGGTTGCCATACGTCTTTCATTGGCACCATTATTGAGATGTTTTAGAGGCTTCATAGACTAGATTGTTGAGTTGTTACTGGATGTTATGTTGGCTAGTTTCTTTCATACTAGTCTTACTCAGTTTATGGATGAGATGTTTGGCCTTTGGCATTTAATTATCATTTGATATTTTCTTTCTTTACATACTTTATACCTTGATGTCTTTTGCTATTAGAATGCGATGAGGCCGAGTGGTTTGC
Organism: Solanum ossicruentum; assembly: GCA_025774065.1. NCBI lineage: Eukaryota > Viridiplantae > Streptophyta > Magnoliopsida > Solanales > Solanaceae > Solanum > Solanum ossicruentum. The sequence continues at coordinate 10,757,650 of JAOTQR010000086.1, forward strand.
TTGGGTTGAAATGACCCCAAAAAGTGCCAGAAATCGTAGATTTTCATATATATCAAAATTTTTGTGTGATTTCAAAAATTCGACTTTATAGTTTTCATCAAGGGAAAAATTCAGTGGGAAATGGATCTAATCTTGATTTTAGAGCAACCGTATCAATATTTTGTTTTCCAAAATTTTTGAAAAACAACATGAGTCTACACCCTGGCACGACGCGACCAGGGCGCAGACTAGCGTTATTTTTTGGCCAGTTTTGTTGTTCGGTCCAAGGCCTTTGGGTCTTGGTCCTAAGTCTTTCCATGCGTGAAAATACCTATACTTAGCCATATTTCACCTTCATATAATACAAGACATTCCCAAATACTCTCTCAAACACTTAGATAAAGATTTCACCCAAAATTCAAGTGCAAAAACGCATTCCGATTATTAAAGATTTCACTCAAGTTTCAAGTCTCCATTTCCAATCTTCATCAAGGAATTCTCCAAAGTCAAGGTATGTGGGTTTTAACCAGATCCTTTCACCCATGGTGCCCAAGATTTCATTTTACCTAAATTACATGTTTCTAAATTGATTTTACTTATGTCATCTATCATCAATTTGACTATGAGTTGTGCTGGGGTTTTGTAAAAGTGTGACTGTTTATGCATTTTTTGAGCTATAAATCTAAGATCTATGGCGAGTTTTGATCAGGGTTTCAATGTAATTTGCAAGGTGGTATTACCAAATATTGGTTGCTTGATTTACATTAGCACTACACATCGACCAAGTGTTCGATTTAGGGTTCTTGAACTATTGATGATCCATTACATGACCTATGGCTTGTATGATTTTATGATGATTAAGGAATCGTATATATGTGCTGATTTCATGAAAAGTATCTATAGTGTTGTAAGTTGACCACACCTAGTTGAGGGGGTGCTAGGCCTCAATCACCATGGGTGGTAAGGGTGAGACCATCATCAACTAATTGAGGGGTTGATACCTCAATCACCATAGATGGCGGGGTGAGACCACCATCAATCAATTGAGGGGTTGATACCTCAATCACCATGGATAGCGGGGTGTGACCACCACCATAATGTCGGTCTGTTACTACACATGTAATACGTTCTATGTAAGCAGGTTTTAATTCAGGCATCACTCATGCATGCTATTTTGCTTTATGCTCATTTAGTGCCTAATTATGCATTTTGATTATGTTGCCTATCTATTGTTGCATTGCATCCTACATTTTTAGTACATTTAAACGTACTAACGCATACTTTATGCCTAATGATGTTACCATATATGAACTGGAGCTCCTCAGGTTTATCCTCATCCTCCCCGTGGCTAGTACTACCTTCTCAAAGCAAGTTTGGTGAGTCCTCATCTCCGAGGACAATTTCTCTTATTCTTATATTATGTGGAGACTTTCCTTATCTATTTGAATGCTTTGACTATGAGGGTGAGCCCGGTTGCTTGTCTTGGTCCCCACTAAGTTCTATGTTTATTGGGGTTATTGGACAAGTATGTAATGATTCTATGAGTTTTGACTCTCTTCGACCCTTTTGATGTTTTATGATATGAAAGATGTACCTTAGCCCTGTGTTCCTTTTTTACTATCTCTTATTTTTGTTTTATTGCATCCGCGACCAAGAATGTGTAATGATATGTTAAAGGCTTGCTTGGGGTCTCCTCGGGTTCCCCATTCGCTGTCTCACGTTTAGGCCCTAAGCTTGGATCATGACAAACTTGGTATCAAAGCACTTTATGGTCCTCAACATCTAACACACTGCACTAATTAGAGTCTTATTCATGGTTGTGTTGTGCACCACAACTATGAGTAATAGGCTATGAGACGTTCTAGGAAATGTTTCCCTTCTTCTTACTCTATGTCATGCTATAAAAGTTAAGGTAATGTTTCCCCCTAACGGTTGTTCTTTGCTATGCTAGATCATGCCTAACATAAGAGGAAAAAGAGCCTACACACCCGAGGAACAACTGGCTCATGGAGAGCTTTAGGATGCTCTCACCTTGCTAGCTCAGGCCAAGCCCCTCATGCTCCTACTTTGGTATCTCGGGTGAGGGAATTTATGAGGATGAACCTGATGATGTTCACGCTCCAATAAGAAAGAGGTCATTGTCAACAATTAACCTAACCGATGTTAGGGTCAAATCCACAGGGAATATGTGGCTAGACTACAAGACTTCACTGCTAATCATTTCTAGTATTTATGACTATAATCTCTAAATAGGGGGTTATGATTAAAAAAACAAAATAAAACAAACATTAACTATAATAAGGAAACACTCAATTTTGGGGAAAACCCGGGAATTATGTTCCCCATGGTTGGTCGACTCGATTATCCTAGATAACATAACTACAATTGGTGATTTGCATACAGGACAGTAACTTAGGTTCACCATGGCGCTTGGTCGTCCACGATGGCGTGCCAACTAACCGTTACCAATAGTCCCAGCCAACCTCCCCTTGGTCAGGTTTGGTTGATTAGATGAGAACATATCAATCGACTTCTGTCATCGACTTTCCTTTTCCTATCCGTCACAACCTTGGCCGGGATCGTGATAGTAGGCGCGGTTTGGTGTTGGCCACCACCAAACAACAATAAAAATGAAATGAAATAGATAATACATGCAAAACCCCAATCATAAAAATGCAAGAAACCTAGGTTATTTCAAGTCAACTACCCATGGTTCCCACAACCCAAGTTGTGGGTGCTTAGCTACTCATGGCTAAAGAAAATCACACAAAAATGCATATGATAGACATAGTCAAGAGTTTTACCAATAACAATGAAGAGAATAGGCACCATAAGTTGCAAACCCACAAGATTGATTGATTAACAATGAGTACAAGGTAAGATTTACAACCCCCAAAATGGGTTTTCCAATAGAGACAATAAACTATGATAAAAAAACTAAGAGAAGATTCAAACTATAATGGTAGATTTTCTATTAGTCGAACTATCTCTCAAAAATCCAACTTAAACTATATATAGTATTTATAAAATAACCCTAAAATTTACACAGAAAAGACAGTTGGTAGCTGATAAGTCTCACAGTTACGACTTGTAGGATGGCCTACGAGTCATAGTCGGAGTCTTGTATCAGGTTCTTGGCATCTTGGACTGAGCTGGTATGACTCAGACTCGTATGTTTGTCTCGTAGTCTTGGTCTTCAAAGTCCAATATTTTAGCTCTCTGATTCTTGCTTCGAGTCCACCTATGCGAGTCATAGAGTGTATTATGACTCATAGGATGTCCTCGTAGGAGTGATCTTCACTTGGCAGATTTTTGATTTTGGTCTCTGATTCCCTCTATGACACCACCCTATGACTCGTAGCTTGAGCTACGACTCATAAGTTGGCTCGTATGGCCTATACTTCAGCAAAATCTACAACTATCATGCCAACCTAACTTTTTTGCTAGATTAATACAAAAACACATTAAAACACTAAAAAGTTGCTTTAAGAACTCATCAAATCCCTTGTTTTAGGCACCAAATGTGTATTTCGTCAGCACATTAATATCCTCAACTTAGAATTGTTGCTTGTCCTCAAACAATGACTCAATCTGCACAGACAAAGAGAAATACATAGCAACTATACTAAAGGCATATATATCAACTCCTAATACTCAGGTACCCAATTACTATTTTCAAAAAACAGGAACACAATGAGATATATGGCAATCCAACTATGACAAGCTAAGGGGCATCAACCGTCATAGTCATATGCTAATCATATAGTGCAAATGCCCTCACTAGAAAGAAGTCCCTTATACTCACTCAAGAGTATTTAGATTTCAGGGACAGAGGAAGCATTCTCACTCTCACAATTGAAATTCAAGCGTACTGACTAACACCATATGCTTGCCTCTATACTCATCTTCTGGCTTGATGATAAAGTGGAGTTGGATCACTTTAGGACTTATATACTTGTAACATAGGCTCATGGTGCTTTGGCATGCTATTTTGGGCAAGTAGTGACTAAAGCTATCCTTGAACCATGTTTACCAACACTCTTTGCTTTCATAATCCAACCCTTTTAAATCAATCCATCCTTGTTCTCCTGTTTTGACCTTTTCTCAAGTGCTTACTTTCTCTTTTTCAGTTGTTTCTCTTTTTTGTTTCCTTAATTTATGGTACTTTTCTTCTTTTTCTTCACTCCATTTATGCTTTCTTATTTCTGTCTTGATTTCCCAACTAACTACCTTGTTATTATTACTTTACCACAATAAGGGCCACCCTCAACTTAGGCTTTTTAGCCTTAGGTGAAGTACACAATATCTATGCCTCAAAACAGGGCCACCAACTACAGCCACCCTCAACTTAGGCCTTTGGCCTCAATCAAGGTTCACATGTTCAAGGATAGACCAGGGCCAATATCAAGGT